>NDGM011059408.1:4405-14575 GCA_002564305.1 Octomys mimax
ATATATATATATATATATATATATATATATATATATATATATTCAGTAGTATTATAGTTAGGAGATCACAGGTAAGAATTATGTTCCTTCCATGAATGTCTCATGAAAAGTAACCTTTTTGAAGGTCATAGGACCTTTGGACTTTAGAGATATGGGAAAGGATATTCCAGAAAGACAGAGGCATAATAAGGAAAGACAGAGTAACACAAGTATGTGAGCTACTCAACATTTTAGCTAATGGATAAAAAGGAAAAGTTGAAGATAGATTGTTGAGAAACTTTTATGCCAGGGGAAGATTAGATTTCATTCTGTAGGCTTTTAGGTAACAAAAACATTTAGGCAAAAAGAAGTAAGACAATCAAATGTATGGTTGTGAAAGGATAATATTGATGACAATGTGTATGAATCAGAGAAAGACAATAAAACATAATCTGTAGAAACATTCCATGTAGATAAAATACAATAAAAATGGAAAAGGGGATCCAAATAAAAACCACAACCAAATGAACTAGATGTAAATCAGAAAAGGTCAATATGTCTTTGATCTCAACAGCAAAGAAAGAGTAGGGCCACCTAAAGATATGTCTGCCTTTTCAGATCACAGCTGCTCAGGGAGGACAAGGCATAGAATTAGTATTTGGAGGATCTATTACTGAGTTTGCCTTCAGAAATTGTATTAGTCCATTTTCCATGATTTCAACAACATCCCTAAGACCAACTAACTTTAGGAAGAACAGTTGTCTTAGTTGGCTCTTGAGAGGACATTGAAACACACTGCTATGGTCTACACTAAGGTCTGTATGTCAGATGGTCAAGAGGGTAAGTGAAAGAAAGAGATCACCTCTTCAAGTAATATGCCTATCTAAGGACACATTGCTGAAATCCTACCTAAGGATATGCCCCAGGGACCAAAGAATCTCATGAGGGCCCTGCTCTTAAATATTGTATGGCCTGCAACATTGCCAGACTGAGGCCTGAACTCCCACACTTTTCTTGGTGGTGGTGTAAGGGACACAATTAACATCCAAACCAGAGCCATGACAAATATTTTTAAATAGCATATTTTAAAAATATATAGTGATAGTGTAATTTTTGTCATGCTTAGAATCGTTTCTGGAACTTTAACAAAGACCGATTTTCTGTTTAGGCAGGGGTCCTCATCCTAATAAGAAGACTGTCTTAATTGCCAAAACCCTGTTTCACTTCAGACAAATATGTCTTTTATACTATTTCCATTCCTTTTCATTAAGACTTTGCTTCTTTTAAAAATAAAAATACCCCCTAGAAAGTGTCACATAAAAATCTATTACTATTTTAGTCTGAATGCATGAATCAAAAATAACTTGGCATCCATCTATAAGACCAGAGTAATGAGGTAGAGATCAAGTAAGTTTCAAAGAAGCAGAGAAAAAAGCATAACCACTTTCTGGGTCCTGGGAGGGCAGGTTGAAGCGGTGCCATGAAGATCCAGGTTCCCTGCGCCAAACTGCCATGAGCAGAGAGAGAGAAATAGAGAGGCAAAGAATTGGAAAGAATAATTTGTACCCATTTGTAACTAAGACCCAGCAATGACACAAAGCCAACAATAGGAACCCTGATCCTGCATTACAGGTAAGGGCACTCAGTGGCTCTGCACACAGATGAAAGTGTACAAGGACTCGTCTTAGTCCCTTCAGGCTGCAACAACAGGTTATCTTACCCTGGGTGATTTATAAGCAACAGAAGTTTATTGCTCACGGCACTGGAGGCTCAGAACTCCACAGTCCAGACCCCGGCCTATTCTGACTTAATCGCCTTGCAAAGGTCTCACCTCATTATGTGTTAATGTGCAAATCAGGAGACAAAAACAGGCAGACCACAGCAAGCATGGAATTTGTGTCTGATGTTGTCACTCAGGAAAATTGAGACAGGGATAATAGGATATGTGCAAAGCCCACAGAGTCCTTTGAGTGTCCCTGGAAAAACCAGCTTCCATTCTCAGCTGGAGAAGAATAACAAACACCTGACCATGTCCATTTCTTTCTGTAAAAAAAAAAAATGCTGTAGGATAAAATAGAAGTCAAGCTGGTACTCTGTGTCAGAATAGGCGAGCCATCCCACGCTTTCTCCCCACTGTGCTCCACACCACTCCATTCCACATGAGTTCAGTCCGGTCTGTTGCAATTTTTTCCATTTTATTGCATTAAAAATTTCTGGCCTCAATGCATATGTAGATTCCATGGCTCATTTAAGAACTGACATGCTTGTTGTTCCAGAGATCAGTCTGCTTTTCTCTGCATTCATGTTTGCATGTGAGTGTCCCCCAACTGTATCCATGTGTAACATGCAAAAGTATCTGGCATGCTATTTCCCAGAGATGTAGTGTCTCTTAATAACTATGAATTTGTAATGCTCTTTTACTCTTTGGGAATAAATGAACTTTCTCTATATAGTATGCACTCATATGGATGCATGCAATTATCATAATATCCTAATGTAAAACAAAAGAAAATGATTTATAATAAGGAACATATATTTCATGCACAGACAACAGTACACCAGATGATTTTGCAGAGCTTTGTTCTTTTTTACCTATACCAGAGCTGCCAAGAGCTTGACCTTTCCAGATTTAGAAGGATACTGACATGTGGTGGTAGAGACTATTACTGTAGTTGTGATGTCTTTGGTGACCCATTTTCCAAAATGCTGAATAATTCTTGGTAGAGTTCTAGACCACACAAACCTGTGTTTGGGCTTATCTTCATTTAGGTAATTGTTTCCATCATTAGTAAATGTATATGAAAATATTGCATAAGTTTTATATATAAATAAAAATGCAAAACATATTTTAGGCTCTAGATTCAGACACTACAAAATCATGTGTATTCTTTCACTCATTGCAAGGTAGTTAACATCCTCCCACTATTAAATATGGAAATACCAAATATAGGTGCACTAATATTTATGAAAATATTAAAAAGGACAGACAAACTTGTTGAGTGTAGATTGAGTGTTCATATCATAACTGATATTTAATTTTTTAATTTATCTATAAGAAACCTGAATTTCAGTGTGAAGTAATACCAATGTACAAGAAATATTAGCATCTAGGTAAACAAAAATGATAATTTATGGCAAAATCTCAAGTCATTGAATAATTGAAAGATTTTGGAAATTTAGGAAGTGTATACAGTAGATGGGGAGAAGGAACTTCACATTTGTGGATAACCATCTTCTCTGTTGATGCAAAAATCCTGCATGCTATGGAGAAGACACAGTATATTCTCAATTTCTTAATCAAATCTCTTCCACTGGGGAGTTGCTGCTGGGCTTAATTGACTTGAGCTGCTATAAATTTCAAGTCATGAAATATGTTGAGGTAACTGTGGTGAAGGACTGACTAAGTGGAAGGACATTACAAAGAACAGGATTAATAGCAGCCAGCTAATGTTATTCAGGGTTCTTTTTTTAAAGTGTGTGTATAAGCACACATAATCATCACAATGCTAGAAGTATTGGTAGAAAACAAACAATTGAATTTTACATATTTACTGCATTTAGTGGAGGCAGACTCAAATAATTGATACAGGAAGATAACAAACAATGGCCTAAGAGTCATTTTCAAAATACATTTCTGGAAGGTTTGGTTTTCTTTTGTGTACACTTATACAAGAAAGGTGTGTTTTCTTCTTACAGCAACTCATTTTCTTCAGCCTTTAAGTCCTTGAGGAACATAATTGAAAAATGGGAAGAAGATTTAGGTAAGCCAAGGATACTACAGAATGTTGAATCTAGGCCATTCCAAAGTAAAATTTATTGTTTTTCATTATAGTAAATTAGTGTTTATTTTTTGATGAATTTTTTTGTCATAGAAATCAAGTTTTTGAATTTTTTACTAAATGTGATGTAATGAAATACTGTATGTAATCAAAAGGAGACTTTAGTTGTTCCTTTCAGGTTGCTTTACTAGTTAGAGTAAGAAAATGATTTAGTCCTTCTTATTCTTCTATGGAATAAAAGCCATGTAGTATCTTTCCTGCTCTGAAAGAGAAAGCTTTATGATGATGCCATGTTTGTTTATCTTTTTAGCTAATAAGGAAGATATTTTTCTTTCTTGTTTCTTTTTCTTCTCTTTTTTTCTTTTTTTTTCCTTCTTTTTTTGTGACTCATTTCCTCTTGCATAAGGCAGTTCTACATTTTAAATGCTAATTGGCCATTCTGGCTGAGGAATTCCTTACTAACAGATTTGCCATTTAATCCCAACGTGTCTTTTGATTCTTGAGAATGATTAAATGGAAATCCAGCTCTGGTTCAGTATCACAGCAGCTCATGTGTGCTCCCTTGTTGAATTTCCAGGGTTTGAGCATCCTGCTGGGAAACTTGGGCTGAGATTTTATTGAATTGGGCTCCTATTATTCAAATACAAAAAAAAAAAAAACCCTCCAATATACTGATAAAAATAATGACTCTTTTGCAGTTGTAAAACTCAAAACTATTCCTTGAATGTTAAAATATCAAAACCCTGCTTCTGAAAATGAAATGGGATAACTGCAGACAAGAAATCACCTTGAATGAAGACCTAGAAATAAGATTTCATTCTTTCTCTTAGTAATTGCAAAACTGTCAAGTTTCCCTACAGCCTTGTGAAACCACCACTCCAGATTTCATTAAGAAAACAAATCATGGAGATAATGGTGTCCAGTCTGACCAGCATCTTAGGAATCTTAGCATCTTAGCATCTTTGTCCATGGAGTCCATCAAGACTGATTTCCACTCTGCGGTGCTCATGGCTTGTACAATAACACCATTATTTTGCTCACAGGAAAATAAAAGCTGCAACCTCAAAGTAATTGCTAAGAAATGCTGAAACGTGCAGTATTTGACATCTATTCCAGGTAAAATGACTCAGTTCCCTCATCTTGCTGATATTTTCTCACAAGCTAGGAAGCCTTTTATTCACAGCCAGCTTAATAGGCAACAGGAAATAGCCCTAGCTCTAGTGCATAAGTTTATTTATGCTGACACAAAAAACCATGAAAAATCCAAGTTCTAAACTGTAATTTATTCCTGATAAGTAGTAAATCAGCAGGGTCCCACTGCCCAAGGAAGGACTTGCCGTTAAACAAGAACTGAAACATAATGAGCCCCATAAATGTTCAGAGAGTTATGGAGCTGTTATTTATACAT
Source organism: Octomys mimax (assembly GCA_002564305.1). Taxonomy (NCBI): domain Eukaryota; kingdom Metazoa; phylum Chordata; class Mammalia; order Rodentia; family Octodontidae; genus Octomys; species Octomys mimax. The sequence goes on from NDGM011059408.1 coordinate 9,572, forward strand.
GAGCTCATTCAACAAACTCTCCTGCTGGTCTGTTCATGATAACCCAGTGTCCCCAAGATACCATAAGACATACAAGAATAATAGTGACCAAATTCTCAGGTTAAAGTTCAAGAAGAGATTTTTAAAATGATATCTTCCTCAGTTTGCCATGTAAATCTAGTTACTGCTTCCAATATTTTTTGAGCATCTAGGTTAAATTCTCAATTTTGAGACCTTTATTTCAGTTGCTGATAGTATTTTAAGGCTAAAGGCAGTCATTGTTTAGATTACATTATATAAATATAGTTAAATAAACTTTTGACTGTTTTTCTCCACCTGAAACAGAAAGTAAGAGAACTTATAAGAGATGGCAAAGGACAAGATCATAGTTTTCTTATTATCAAAGCACACTGTGGTCCAATATAGTTTATAAATAAGATATAGGGACTAAAAAAGCTACATGGACTTGCCCATGGTGAGATGACCAGCTAGACCTTCCAGGATTGCTGTTGTGGAACATCATTTTGAAATGATCAAGAGTGGACTAAGAAAAAGAAGACTTGAATTCTCCCCCAAGAAAATCAATTTTTCAGCTACATGAACCACATTAACCTCACACAAGCTCAGGCAAATAAGCTTTATGAGTAAAAGATGAGACAGAAGTAATTGAACACAGATTGAGGGTCCTTAATCTGAAAATCCACTATCCAAAACTTTTTGAGAACTAACATAATGCCTAAGATCACCCAGCCTTATGTAGTAAGTCATAGTCAAAACATAAGCATATAATGTACTGTTTATTCAGTGTCTCAGTAATGAACACCGTCACCCCGTCAGCTGTGTCATATCCCTTGGCTGTATGCCTAGATTGCCCCCAACAAGCACACCCACAATTAGTAGGGCAAAACATGGTCCATCAGAATGTGCTATTGGCAACTGGATGCCAAAAAAAGTCACACTTTTACGTGTCACTAAGTATTTTGTTTGTTTTGTCTATTACTGAAAAATGTCAAAAAGCCACCAAGTATATCTTAGGAGTAACGGTAATAAGAAAAATGAAAGTATGTAAGTTTATGATGCAGAAAGTCAAGATGTGAGAGAAACTGGGCAATGGAGTAAGCATGAAATACCTTACAGAAGTCTAAAGTTTTGGAACTACTGAAATGTATGACTTAAACAGAAGAATAAAATAGTGCTGTTCTGTGATGCAAATGATGACTAGAAGTTAATGAAAAATAGAAAAACACTGAATGAAACCAACAATGAAGGTCTTAATTATAGTTTTATTTCCCCTGTCATTTGCATTTGAAAGCATGCAAGCATCCACATTGTAGTGAACTTTTGCCATTCAATGAACTCTTGACCATGCTACAAACAAGATCTACCATGATGAGCTGAAAATCAAAGGAAACCATGGATAATTGACAGGCTAGCTGCAGAAATGTAAGGAAAGATATGTAGGGCCAGCAAGATGGCTCAGCAGACTAAGTGCTGGCTTAGGCAAGTATAGGAACCAGGGTTCAATACCCTGGCACCACATGTTGTGCTGGTCATCAGACCAGGCATGTTGCGTGCCTGTAATCCCAGGGTTGGGGAGGCTGAAACAGGAGGATTACCATGAGTCTGAGCTGCATAGTGAGACCCTGTACCAAATACATTAAAAAGAAAAAAGATATAAACTAATATTTTAAAAATCTGTACTGATAAAGCATGTGTTGATTATGAAGCAACAGCTATTAATTGATGTATTTGGCAAGGTCATTCACATTGGAAATATAATATCAGAAGTCTATAATGGTAAGGACACCTCACTCTTTGGGCACATTTGCAATAGAAAGATGCTGCCTCCAGTTACTGAGATAGCCCCTACCATGGTGATGGGTGCCACAGCAGAACAGTGGCATGGGGTTGTCCTGAGACATCAAGCACATCTAAATGTAAACTTGCTATAGTAGACAACAGCTGTGTCCCTACTATCTTACAAGTGTATTTCTTACCAGTCCATTATCAAGATGACAAGAAGACTGAATCACCAGGAACCTTTTCCTGGTTGGTTTCATAGAATTTTCCACCAGTAGCTTGTGTTCTCTGCAGCGAACCAGCCTGGAAGACAACAGCAAGATGTTATTCATAGATGTCTGTTCTGCTTATCTTCAGGAGTTCTCATCAAAAATACTTACAGTAGCATCACTTCTTCCCAAAATATTACTTCATTGATACAGTCATGTTACCAGTGTATTGTCAGATTAATGAAGGTTAAACATTAAAATTGATTGTTGGGCAGTGTCCTAGCAGCAGTAAAAAAAGAGGGTTGGGCATATAAAATTTTCCAGAGCTTAGAGGCATTTGCCAACCCAATGACACAGACTACAATCTCAGCTGTGCACACGCATGTCACAGCCTTTTCCCTGGGACTGTGGTCAGCGGTGATGGTGAACAAGGTAGAGGCTTTGAAGGACTCCAAATAACAAGTGAGAAAACAATGATGTTGGTTTGTTCACAAATGCAAAAAGACGTACCTTCCACATCCCCAAGGAAGTCATTTTCACATCAACAATGAGGCTGCTGTTGTTCATTCATCAGATGGTTGTGAAACACTTGGAATGGTTCTGAACTGAGATAGATGTGAAACCAGTGGCAAAGGTGACCTGGTACACACTCCAGAAAACTGCCAATAGACAGGGTGGTAAAAAAAATGCATGAGGGGCTTATTGAAGGATGGAAGCACTGTGCATTCACACCTTCACATAAAATCATGCTCGCTTATAACATCAAGGAGAGACAGATGCTCAGATGAAAACCATCTCTCATGAGGAAGATGACTCTGAGAGAAATAGCATAAAAAGACCCCCCTCGATGCTTCCTCATTTCTATGGGACAAATTTTCTGGTCCCTCAATTGGGTCTGATGTTTATACTCACATAAAATAACATTAACTTAAATTAAATTTTAAAATACTGTGCATAGAAACCTTTTAATCTCAATTCTGCATCTCACGTGGAGACTGAAGGTAGTGTAGACAGGGATATGGGAGTCAAGGTATTCGTGGTACCTCATGCTTTTTGTAGTTCAGTCCCTGAGTGCAACAAATATTAAGAACAATTGCTTATTGGTAGCACACCAATTCAGGGTCAGGGAGAATGGTGTTACTTAGTAAGTTTATATCCACATCACTGACTCAAGGGACACAAACTTTGCTTAAAGCACAAAATTGTGGCATATATACAATATAAATTTAATAGAATTATATCTCCATCCCAAGATAGCTTATTGCAGATGTGTAAGTATTCCAAAATCTGAATAAAACAATTACTTCTGGTTTCTAGCTCTTGGAATAAGAAATACTCATGCTTCACTAAAGATGGAAGGATGAAAATTCTAGAGCAAATAGTGAAATTCTATAGTATGAAATCACTGTTTTAGGAGGGAGCTAAAAGATGTACAAAGTAGCAATCACAAGAGAATCAGAAACACCTCAGCCTGAATTATGATATAAGTGAGCAAACAAACCAAAAAAATGTAGGGGCTGCCAAATCTGATCTTCTCCTTTTGTTTGTATTTTGTCCAAAAGCTGACGTTGGCCAGGGTGAAAGACTTTGCTCAGGGTATAGCATAAAACCCATGTTTGCTTGTCACCAATAGATGCTGCATGGAGCACTGTGTCCTAGGCTGACCTGTGCCAGTGTCCTGCAGTGGATGTGGCCCTGTCATTGCAGTGGGCAGAGTGTGAGCAAGCAAGGACACTGATTTTTTACTTAATTATGATTGCCACTACTGAGGCTTCTGTCATAGCTCAGCTTTGTCCATAGACTAAGAGGCCAAGTGCATACTATGGATTCTGGGTCACTGTGTTCCTCAGGCACCAAAGAGAAAGTAAAAGCAGGAGAAGAAAGAACAAAGAAGGGAATCAGAGAAAGGACTCCATGGGGGCCTGCAGGTTAGCTCAGTTGTTTAAAGCACCTGCTTGTGCAAACTCAATCAGGCACAGGGGATGGCAGTTCGATCCCTGGCTCCACAAGCTGCACCAGATCTGCCCTTAAGGCAGCCTGAGCTAGCCAAAAAAGGGACTCCAGGGTGTATTTCATTACAGTAGAGCATATTGATATGTGATCAGAGATGCAGGTCTCTTAGATTAGATCCTGGGAACAGGGTCAAGTGCTGAGGCTGGGCATTCCAGATGGGGCATTCTCGGGAGCTCTCCTTACATACCAAAGCAGATTCAATCACTTTGGAAAAAATGCCCATGATTCACAGAGTGTGGTGGTTTGATTTTATAATTTTTTTCCTCCCATACAAAAACCTTTGCTGGTTAAAATGTGGATTCAGGATTCTGAGCATGTTGGGACACACTCATGTGAAAAAAGTCTGCCTTCAGAGTGCTGTGTAAGTTAGGGGCTGGCAGAAACAAGGTCCAAACCAAGGGACACTCCCTGCACACAAGTCAGCATTGGCTGCTCTTCTTAAATGTCATGTGTTGCTTCCAAAATACCCGAGACTCCCATCGGGGAAGTGTGAGTCCATCAGAGAATCTCTTGGGGTTGATTTCCATGCTTCAATAGGGACATCCCGATTCCTATGACCTCATTAAAAGCTTTTATTCCTTTACCTAAAATGCATATGTACTGCCTTTCTTAAGGGGAACATTTACAAAAAGAAACATCAAAATTATAAGAACAGATTATATAAACAATTCCTTAAAATATATTTTTCTCCCTGGGAAGGGATTGAAAGCAGTAATTTCCACAATTCTATGTCTCTGTCTCTATTGTTCTCTGTGTCTCTGTCTCTTTCTTTTACTTTCTTTTCTTCATTCTGATCTAGAAAATAATAATTTTACTTAGAATATCCATACCTATTCCAAGCTTGAAGACTATTTTCTGGGGTGTACCAGGGATCAAACTCAAGACCTAGTACTCACCAGGCAGCCACTTAAGACCTTAAGCTACCTCTCCAGCCCCTCAGTGTTTTTTTTTTCATAATTTTATTGATAAACAAATAGCAATTAGACAGTTTCAAATCAAATCA
>NDGM011059487.1:0-11080 GCA_002564305.1 Octomys mimax
GCTTATTCCACTGAGCCATCTCCCCGGCCCCTCATAGCTTTTTAAGTTGTGCCATTGAAACTGCTAATCTTTATTCTCTTTGTGACTGACAGCTTGCAACACTGACACAAATACAAGACCCTCGGAAAATGAATGTTGTGTATTGTTGTGGATGTGTTGGGTTTTAACAATAAGAAACACCAACACAACTCGTTTTCTTGGTTAGACATTTTTAAGACCCAAGAACAATCCATGACTGTTTTTTCAGACTATTTGAATATTTATTACAAATGAGCAGGCTTCAAACAAATGTAACTATATTGGTCAGAAGTTCAAATTCAGAATTAAATACTTTTTTCCTTTTCTTTTGTTTATGTATTCAGTACAGGATCTATAAGGTCTCACCACACAGACTGGACTTGTGGTGTTCCTCCTGTTTTCAGCGCCCAGGCGCTGGGATTACAGGTGTGTGCCACCACTCCCAGTCTCTATCACTGTCTCAGCATGCCCCAGGGGCAGGGCCAGCACAATACGCTGGGGATCTGGGTCCCTGGACTCTGTGTCTGCCTGAGCAGATGCTTTAGTCCCCTGAGCTATCTGGCCAGCCCTTACTTTTTCCTTTCCTTTTTCATTCTTTTCTTCTTTTTAGTATCAAGAACACTGTGCACAACATTTTGAGTCCAGCATTGTAATGTATTTCTTCATGTGTATTTCTTAAGCAAATTTGCCACTAAAATCTTTGTATACGTCTCTTTTAATGTAATCATTGCTTAATTTCCTTATATTCATTCTCAATAACTTTTTTTCTGTGTAAATAATACATCTTTTCTTCCTGGAAAAAATAGTTATACATAATCTATTCAAAAGAAGAGACAGTTCAAAAGGTGATCACATTCTGTCAGATAATAACAAAATATTTTCATTAAAGTTTGGTTATCCTTCATGTAAAATCTGACCAGTGTGCTGTTTTAATGGGAAAATTACTTCATGGCACACATTTGAAGCTTGTGCGCGGAAGCCCTGAAGACCAAGTTGGCTTATTTGCCTGAACATGGCTTATTGAAGTGCACCTGTTATTCCATTTTAATAGTAAATGTAAGGCAAATATTATCATAATAGGAATATTAAATAAAGATATGATCCTAATATAACCCCAGGGATGAGTTACAATAACAGGGCATCAATTAATGCCTTGGGCAGTGAAACATGAATAACCCAAGCACCGTTGAAGTATAGGCAGCAAATCCGTAAAGCATTTGTATACTTGCAATGTTCTGAAATGTGATTATGATGAGAGTACAATTTTACACTCCATTGATCCCTTTCTATTGCTCTTTATGATCATAGAAACATGTTTGATGCTCTTAAACTATGCCATTCTAAGGTGAGATTTACACACCAAAGGAGATAAAATAAATTATGCTATTAATCTATCATTTTAAAACTTTATAATCTATCTATCAATAGAAATTAATTGCAGCACCACAAGACACTGTAAAACCCATCACTATACTTAGGAACAAGAAGATTCCTCACTTGCTTCTGTCATGGCTTTTAATATTTCAGATCTAAGTGTTCTTAAACTATCACTGTGCCTCATAAACTGGAGCAACTGAGCCATAGTTGAAGAGTTAATGGAAATTTCAATTAGTTATGAATACATTGTTATAGTGACTCAAGAGACCTTGTCAAATACCAATAGCAATACATTTTCCACTTTTAAGTACCCCAACACTCAAAATATCTGTATTTTATATTAGGGGTCATTGAGTTACTTTGAATTTTCTAAACAAGAGCCAATTATACAATTTATGGGAGCCTCTTAATTAACAATAAAATAAAGGGTGAGAGATAATCTAGTCATATATATATATATATATATATATATATATATATATGACCCAATAATTCTCACAACAAGAGTTCTGGTATACCTGCAACATTTTCTTATAGTAAGAGTACAAAAAAAGGGCATATTTTCATATTTCCAAAAGAGCATCATAAATAATCCCAAATCCATATTACATACAAATCCTAATTTTACCAGCTCTGCATGGCTTCCTCATATGTTACAGGCCTTATAACATCATTGTTTGCCTTTGTGATGAAAATGTTCCTATGAATTTTTTCTGGGTCATCACGTTAGGCAAATACAGCTTCAAAAACAGCTGCAGTTGCACATACATAGTGTACACCAAGAGTGAAAGCACGTAACGTTCTTCATTTAGCATACCTTTTACAGCTCTAATGCTACATATTGTCTTCAATTGTAAATGAAATGCCATTCATATTTTTCTTCAGTAGGAAAATGGGTCAATATTTATCATCTATTATCTAAAAATGTTCTAGTATTTCTGCATGACTATAATGATATAAATGAAAATTCTTTTAGAAGGTTTTCAGGAAATGAGAAGAAAGTCATATAGTAAACAACAAATCATCTCTACATAGCTAAAATTATATTAAGAAAGTATATACTATAAAATTGCTTTGAAGTCATGTTAACTGCGTTGAAATAAGAAAATAAATAAATAACATTAAACTCAGTTCTTAACACAAATACATAAATTATATAAAATTTTCCACTGATTATGTTGAAAGGCAATTAATAATTTTGTTAAATGAGTTGGCTTTTCTGATAAATATCGTTAGGATTTCAATTGACAAAACTGACAAAATCATGATAGCCTACTATGTTTTTACACCTACAACTGTTTCTATTCCTCCAACAATTTACTAACATTATTCCATGCTAAAGCAGTTTTCCTGAAAACATTTTATTCAAATATTTAAAACTGTAATATTAAATTATATAGAATTATATAAACTAATAATTAGCTAGCATCTTCTATAGTGTCCTACACAGCCAATATGTGGCCACAATATCTATTGTACCTTTCAGATTTTATTTACTCTTTCAGGTTCTCACACTAGGGAGACAATACAATGTTTACACATGTGAATATTAATTTGCAATTATGAATATGGCCTCTAGTTGCATGTATTTTCCTATAAAAGCATCAAATTTATCCTTTTTTATAAATGAGTAGTACTCCATTTTATAAAACACCACATCATTTTTATCCATTCTTAAGTTGATGGGTGTTTGGGTTGCTTCCAAGATTTAGCTATGACACATTGTGCTTCTATAAACATGTGTGCATATAACTCACTGTGGTATGATGTTTTCAGTTTTTCTGGAAAAATACCCAAGAAAGAAAAAGCTAGTTTTTTGAGGAATCTCTATACTGACTTCCATAATGTATCATCTTAAGAACAAATTAAATATTATATAAAAACTTGTATTTAGTACATAACCACAAAAGTAGAACATGAGATACAATCAAATATTCATATGAAGAATGTATCATGAAATACTCAAGTCTTCCAGGGATTATCTTTCTTATGGTTTAGAAACACAAAAAAGCATGATTTAAAATAAATTATTCTACAATCAGAAACAATAGATTGTCAAAATTACCCACAAATAACATATATGAGAATTTTGAATATGTAAATATGTAAATCTACTTTCCTTGTCTCCTGAATGCCAAAGAGACCATTACTTTGAAAAATAGCTGTGAAAACTACAGTGAGATCAATCAACCTTACTGTAGCCAACACAAATTAAAAGTCAGAATAGACCATTAAGGGCCAGGGAGATAGCTCAGTAGAATAAGCACTTGCCTGGCAAGTGCAGGGTCCTGAGTTCAGTCCCCAGTACCACAAAAAAAAATGGACAATTAAAATAATTTTTAACTGAAATACTTGTAAATGATCTATTGAACAAAGAAAAGTGTGTTGATAACTGCACTACAGTTGTCAAAATAAAATATAGATGCTTCAAAAGCAAATAGATGGTAGAAAACAGATTTTCTGAAACTCAAAAGATTTTCAGACCACCTAATAAACTGGTCTGAAGGCAAATACCATTAAAGGTCAGAAGTTAGCATTTTTCAGCACTTATGTCTTATCCTTATCAATAAATCCAAACATGGGGAATTAGTTAATAATCTTCACATTCTTTCACAAAGCTGCAAAAAACACAAAAAATAAGTAAAACAGAACATGAAGCAAAACAAAAAACAAAGTAACACTACCCAGGATGAGGAAAAGATAATTCTAGAAATAGGAAAAAAATCACCAAAAATGAAATACTAACCTTGAAATCATATGGGAACTTTGCGAAATGAAATCAGAGAGCTATAAATTGTAGAAAAGTTAAAAAAAAAGAAAAGGTTTTGGAAATTATCAAAATAAAAATTCAATGTAAAGAAAGGAAAAATAGAGATTAATAATTCTCTAAGAAGTTAGAAGAAAAAAATATAAGCAAAACAAATTAAAATCCAAGTCTCTTTTTTAATTTAATTAATTTTATTGAGAAAGAAATAGCAAAGAGACAGTTGCAAAACAGGTTAGTCGGATGAGTTTAAAATTGCTTTGGACAATTGAAATGTATTTCAGAAATATGTCTATGTAGTTGATAATCAAAGCAATAGCAAGAGGTGAAGTTGTTTATAAAGATAATGATCAAGATCTCCCAGAACTTTAAAGTATATTGGCCTAAGGGAGAAATTGAAATTGGAAAGTCCACAGAAAAGATATAGCTGAGAGAAAAGGCAGGAGATAGAGACATCTGCCAACCCAAAGAAAACGTGTTCAACAGAGAAATTGTTAGCTAATCACAATAACTTATTCTTATAATCTCAGCTGTTCAGAAGGCTGAGGCAAAAGGATGCCAACTTTGAGGTCAGCCTGAGCAGAATACGAGAAATTGTCTTAAAACAATTGTAAAATTTTTGAAAATGTAGAGGTGTAGCCCAGTAGCATGATTTTTGCCTTATGTGTGAGGTCCTAGATTCAACCCCTAGTACTAAAAGCACAAATATGGAAGAGAAACCAAGGAAAACAAGAACAGAACATAATTTTGTGTGGAGATGTTGGCTGACATGCATAAAAGCTATTTTTGTGATATGTCTAAAGTAAATGTCAGGTTTTAAAGCATAGATGGTAAGCAGAAGTGTGTAGATAATGCAATAGTACACCAAAGCCAGAATGCTTTCATAAAATTTTTTAAATCTATGTTTTTGTCAATTTCTGCTGCTGTTTCTCTAACAGTTAAGTATTTTCATACTCGTATGTTTATTGGTCATGGTGTTAGGATTATATTAGATGGCTAATTCTGATTTCCTGACTGGCATATCTCAACAAATTCAAAAGGGAGTAAGTTTACCCAATTACAGTTCTAAAAATAAAATATGTATTTTGTTTCAAATCATATGTTTTAGTTGCCAGGGTTATCACTTGGCATTAGATCTCCCTTCTTACCCTTGCATTCTCCTTAAAAATTTAACAGTTTTGCTTGAATTATGTCCAAATGACCAAAACAGAATACAATTTATGTGAGTCTAAGGAAATATGATGATCATTTTTACAGATAATAGCACAATTTAGCAAATTCATATAAAACTATATTGTTTTAAATTTCTGAATTGCTAGGTTCTGACAATTCATTACTAAGTGAACACAGGGAAATAAAGCCCCAATATTGGAGTAAACTCTGTAGCATCAAATTTAGCTCAAGACAATGCCAATTCACTCTATAAGCTTAAATTTCTATAGAGTATAGCAAGAGTCTTAAAGCAATAATGGCTCTTTATCCAGAAAGTGTAGTTCAAAGAATCCGTATTTTAAAAAATACTTTAAAAACTAAGAAGGGATAGACATTCTAAAATGATTATTTAAGACATATTTATCTTTTTGTAAAAATAATAGTAACAACGTGAGGATAAAATGTACCATTCTACAGGCATCTGATATTATATTTATGTTTCATTCACAATGTAGAAAAATCTCACAATATTAAATGAAAACATAAATTCATTTGCATGTAAATCCAACTACACTTCACATGTCTTTCTGTTTTAAGATATTGAAAGCCAAAAGCATGTCAAATATACAGTATATCCCCACGTTTTAGTCATAATGCTAACAGGACATACTTAAAGGTGATAAATCTAAGAGCTCAAACTGAAAGTGTTTTTGAATATTGCTTGTACGCCAAACAATACTAATCTAAAACTTTAAAAAGTTCATTAGAAATACATTAGGCCAAAAAGATGAAAAACAATGGCATTCCAAATCTTTCTATAATTTTTACATAGACCTCTAATTCTGGTTTAAACAATGTTCCATAGCTGTGATAAAATACCTAAAAATTCTATTTAAAGGAGGACATTCTAGCTTATGGTTTCATAGGTTTCAGTCCATTGCCAGCTGGATGCATTGTTTCTGGGCCAGTGGTGAGGTAGAGGTTTATGGCTGAGGGATGTAGTGGGAAAAACTCTGCTCACACCTCTGAAGCCACAAAGTGAGGACAGAGAAGGGCCATGCACAAGAAGTCTCCTACTGCTTCTGTCCCATAGGACACCTGATCGATTGAATAGTGTTGTTCTAGTTCTAAAAAAGGTCTCCCTTACTATGCCCTCCCACATACTAACTGAATCTAGAAATACCCTGATGGTCATATCCTCAAGCATAATGGACTCATATCCTCAGTTTCCCAATTAATCAAGTTGACAATTGAGATTAACTATCAGAAAGAACATCTAGTCAATTACCAGTTGTAGGATTTAGCCAGTTTAGACACAGTTTAGAGTATGAATCAACAATCTAATATTTCATGCATCTTGGGACACTTTTAATACTTCTTTTGTCTAGGAGAATATTGAGAAACAGTTTTCACATAAATAGGATAAATTACGCAAGCACAAAGTGCAAGAACAGGGCTATGAATACAGGAGATATTCAACATATGCTGCATAAGACAAAAAAAAAAAACAACTCCCTGAGGATTATTGCTGGTCCACAGAATAAAAATGAAAGTGTTTCTAAAATGAGTAAGGCTTGTGAAGCCCGTTTCTATCATCTTACTAACTAGAGCTAGATGACTGATATGTGTCGAATACTTATTCTATAAACAGAAACCTGTGACAGCCCCATGATTCTCAGGGGATCCATCAAGTAAGGCCCTCTTGATTGGAATCCCTAATTGGAAGAGTGGGAGAATTCCTGTTTTATTGTTCATCCTTGTCAATATATATTTTGCTTCAAATAGAATGTGCCGTTGCATTCCTATATTATTCATCATCTACAGACTGAGCATCCTCAAAAGTTGTTGGCATCAGCCTTGAGTTTAATTGTGCTATAAATTTGGCCAGATATCTAATGGAAAAGGTACAGTCATTTACAATTTCATTTCAGTTTTCATGCATCAGGCTTTTTTTCTACAAATCTTAAAGTGCTCTGCTTGTCAACAGTGTAAGTAATTAAAAGGTTCAGTGGTTAAATATTGCTACAAGTAGTTCAAATATAAATTGTCATTTTTAAAAGACAGAAAAACAAATACAGATAGGTAACAAATTCATGATATATGGACCATTGTAGAAGTCGAGCAAGGAATTCTGACACCTCTCTCTGCTAAAACAAGACAAATAACTAAATTTAAAAATTGGAGGCAGCCCATAAAGAAACAGGTTGTAGTAGAGAGGCACATTATGGTATTCAATGGCAGGCACTTTATGAGAGGAAAAAAATCAATATAAACATTATATTTGCAAACTAAATTCTGGGTTGTTTCATTTGTCAAGGTTTTAGACCACAGAAGAGAAATATTTAAATGCTAGCAACTTAAATCAACCTAATCTTTTTGAGATTGTCCATTTATTCAAAGCATTAAACTTAATTGATGCTTTAAGATACATTACTTGTGCTTTTCCATCTTGATTTTCTTAACTGTCTTCCTGCTGATTCCTGTTATTAGACTCCGTAAGTTCATGATCAAGGTTAATGTGTATTTCCACTATTACCACTAGGCTTATTAATTTGTAAGAGTTCTGAATCACCACCAAAATCCCCCAAAGAAGACATACAATTTCATTCATCTTCAGAGAAATTCATATAAAAATAGTAATTCCCTTCTGTTAAAAAATAACTCAAAGTGTTGTTATAATACAGTGTCAAAGTGTTGTTATAATATAGAGTCATATATATATATATTATATAATATAATACATAATACAGAAACCATTATATTTTTCAGTAATTTTTTCTCAATTTCTAATGAACAATTGCGAAACAATGGTCTCTTTTTGTACAGGTATTTGACTTTCTCTTTTCTTGGATTTTTACCAGTGATGTACAGAATGGAAGATAAAGATTTCCATGGAGCAGAAAAGGAAATTTCAGCTGCACTGCAGCTTGCCCCAGCTGTTCCTGACATTTAAAGTTTCCGGGAAAAATTTATTGCTTTTAACTGGGTCCTGTTTCTCATGCAGAACTACTCTGTTCCAGTGCTTCCCAACTAATAGTGGCAGTGGTTTCATGTTGCTCCTATTTTACAGATAAGAACACTGACTTTAGAAACTTAGAATTATTTACCTCAGAGATTCATACCTATTCAGTGCCTTCATGTAGTTTGTACTTTTCCTATCTCCCTGATGGTGACAATTAAATGAGTTAGGCTTTTTAAACTTAGTCCGTTATGAATGATTATTGTATCTCATGAGTTGTTCTGCTAAAGTAGAGAAAGAGAAAGAACAGCAATGTTTTGGAATATTACGAATCATTATCTTTTAATTGTATTGGTGGTAGAACACCCATGTCAGAATCATCTAGGTGTTTATTAGAGGGAAAATTCCTGGGCTGTATCTTGGACCTCCTAATTAAAACTCTATAAATGGAATCTCAAGTTTTAATGATTTTCCCACTAAATTTTTGACCACATTAATTTTCTTAAAATAGAAATAGTTAAGTTTCTTTAAATAGAATAGCTTTTTAAATAAAACCTGGTCAGTTTTATTTATGTAGGTTTAAATGAAACTATGGAAGATTATATGGAAATCCTTAAATATTATTCATTATAGAGATGATGAAGAAAACGAATAATTATATAATTCAGTAACGAATTTTTGAATTTATATGACATTCTCTAAGTCAGCTACTTAAGAAAAGACCAACATTTCGCCTTAGTCTGTATATGTAACACTTTTTTATAAAAGCATTTGTTAGAACATGGAGGAGACATTATGATAATCAAAGTTTTCCTACATTTTCAGGGTTTCAGTGATTAGTTCTCACTTATTGCAGAGGGATGAGTTAGAAACCTATGTCAGGATTTGAACCAATCACAATATGTTGTTCTTAATGGTCCTAGGAGGAAGAAGGCAGAAGTAACTGAAATCGGAAAACTAACAAATGACCAATATGAAATGGAGCAGCTGACCTTCTAAAACTAACAAACACACAGGCACTAAGCTTGAATTAAAAATAAAGTTTAAATGCACATGAAAGTTACCTGTTAGTATCAACATCTCACCAAATTTTGGTGCAAAGGTTGACAGGGAGTATGTCATACATCTCTTCTGTCCTACCACTTCCTTGTTTCCCTTCCCTTCTGCTTCTAATTTCCCATCTCACATGCTCCAAAACTAATCCAAAATCCTGTTTCCCTACCTAAAGAAGAAAAATTCTGCATTAGTAAATTCCTAAGATAGTCTTGTTCCCATTGTTTTATGTATCTATGTCAGACACTCTTGTAATAGTTTTAAACAATATAAATTGATAGGCTGCTCTGCAGAAAAAATGTAAGAGTTCTTATTCACTATAAGTTCAGTGTGATAGATTAATTATCACCTAATGGGATCATTAAATCTATAAAGATAATCAAATTGAAGCACAGTTTAATGTCGATGTAGAAATTGTCAGATATTGACAATGAAAACACTGAGTTTCAACCTGAGCTTGTACTTAATATTATAACATTCATTTTTGAAATAATGACTCCTTCTTTTTGTCTGTAAAGACCATGCAAGAAAAAAATGATGTAATGAATTTGATCACATCAATGTTGAAGACATGATATCTTCACAAAAATGTGTTTTAGATATCAAAAGAATACAATAGTGGAGTACTTTATGGTTTCGCTCAACGAAATTCCTAGAATGTTTTACTCCTCACTGTGTTATTACCATCAACAACACACAGGCATGGAATTTAAAGTCAGCATAGATACCAAGTAACATTCGTCTACCGGTCAAAAACCACAAGTGCAGGCTATTATTATTTTACTTAGCAAATCAATCTAAAGAAAGAATGTATGCTCCACAGTTTTTCTCATAAGCATACAAATTTAAGTATTTGAGATCCTAAAATGCAAAAGAATAATACAGTTATTAGCACTTTACACTTGAGAAGATCAAACCTTTTGGCGAGAAAAAGAAAAACATCCTGCATTGCAGTTTGATCAGTGTAACATTGTTTTTTAGATGGAATGCAAACCGTGCAAATCAACTATGTAGACCTTCTTTCCATGGTTTGTGGGTGAAAAATGGATTAACTCCTGCTATGGAAAATTAAGTGAGTGAAAATTGGACCAGTGGCTTTTTTCATTCTGGAAGTGGCCTAATATTTTCAGGTCCCATCTGGACTGTACAGCCAGCTTCTGGTCTCACGCACAGTCCTGTGTTGCTGTGAGTAGGGTTGGCACAGGCAGAAGCAGCTGCCCTCTCTGAGAACAGCACCCAAGAGCACTGTGAGCATCCCTGCAGGCAGGACCTCTCAGTAGACAGGAAATTCAGCTAGCACTAACTGAAGTAGAGAAAAAAATCCACTAAGCAAAGGCTTTATTATAACTTAAAAAATATATTCATGTACTTTAGTTTTGCAAATGAATCTAAAAGTTAGTAAACAATTTATAAGGACACATCAGGGTGAAGTTTGTCAAACTGAATCATTTCTATATTTATGCTTAACTTCATATATAATTATATAGCTATATAAACTTGAAAATACATAAAAGTTGGTAATAATAAAAGCATATAGTAGCAGTGTAAGTACTTGTCTTATTCTAAACATCCTATATGTGTGAATTAATTTATAAATTGCATTTATATTTACAAATTATACTATACACATATAATATATTACATCATGAATATAATTCTATAAATTTATATTTATTCATTTATTTATTTATTTATTTTTCAGAACCAGGGATTGAATTCAGGCCCTTGCACTTGCCAGGGAAGTGCTTATTCCACTG
>NDGM011059528.1:0-19293 GCA_002564305.1 Octomys mimax
TGTGGGGATGGAGCCCATGTGAGGGTGAGTTTGAGGGTGCTCTTATGGCTCCCAGCTGTAACAGGGGATGATCCCTGTTCCCTGAAACTGCGGTGCTTTCTGAGAGTGTGGTGAGCAGCATTTTCCAGCCTGAGACATTGGAGAGCCAGGCCAGTAAGCAGGGTAGCAGGGGCAGGGACCCCACCCTGCTGAGCAGGGGCTGCACCCAAAGAAAGTGGGGAAGGCTTTCCCACAGCCTACCTGGGCCTCCCGGCACCCTTCCCGCAGTCCCGGAGGCCCTCGCTGCTGGCCACACCAAGACTTCGGTGGCAGACTCTATGCATCTTTTGTTTTCTCATAATTTTTCAAAGACCAAAGATTCTGTAAGGGGGACCGTGTTTATTTGTTTTGCTTTTTTGCTTAGATTGTAATCCTGGTGATTATAGAATATCAAGAAGTAAAATCAACAAAGGCTTTGCTGGGTCTCCAGAACCAGTTCCTGGTCGGTTAGCGCCACCTGGTGGCCAACGGCGGCAGCTGGCTCAGAGCTTCGGCCCAGTGTGGCCTGAAATCTGGGATCTGGGAGGCCCTGCTCTCCTATTCTAGAGTGGGGGCTCCGAGAAGGGATGTAGCACACAGAAGAGGTTCCTGGAGAGAGGTGCTTGTCCTCCCACCTCCCTTCCCTCTGTCCTAGTCAGATGCCACCCGGCTGACCGTGAGAGAGGGTTAGAGTTGGGGGAAGGAGGTGCCTGCACAGAAAGTGGCCAAGGAGCTGCCCTGGAGCTTCAGGTCTTAGGGCAAGGCTGTTATTAGAAAGCCTCCAGGGTTCCCTTGCAGGTATTTTCGAGGGTCTGCCCCAGGAATGAGACTTAGGACAGGAGCAACGCTCCTTAAATCAAGCTGGGGGCCCTGGGAGGGCTCAGAGGAGCCAGCTATGGTTTTACCTCCAATCCAAACCTCAGAGAGAGCTGGCTAGGGGGCCAGGGCAGCAGCTCACCAGGGAACTAGGCGCTGAGAGGCCAAGGCCTGGGCCCCGCCCCTGATGCACGGCTCCCCCCCCCCGCCCCCCGGGGGCCAGCAGGCCCCCAGAACCTGGACCTCCTCAACATCCTCAACTGGTGCCCCCAGGGTCACCCTTCCAAGAAAGCCAGCCCCAGGCAAGGTGCAGTGAGAGGCCAGCTCAAGAGCCCTGTGCTGGACAGCAGGGTCAGCACCCCCTGGGGACCATGGAGCTCTTGGGGAGTCGGCTGCTCTCACCCCTGGGGGAAGGAGGCAGGCATTAGAGGCATCACCCAGTATTTTCTGGAAGCTCCAGATGGAGGCACTATGAAGAAGCACAAAGAATTGGGGGCTGACTTCTGTGCCTTTCCCTAGACTCCAGGGTAAGCTCTGCCACCCTAGAAGTTTCCTCAGGTTGCAGCCGAGCTCTTGTTGCGAGGACATAGCGAGGCCTGCCAGGCACTTGTGGATGTGCACCGGGAGAAACCCCAGAACATCTGTCCTGTGCATAAAAGGAAACCAGCTGTGTCTCCAGCAGGGCTGGGGACAGCAGCCCTGTCCCTCAGGGCAGAGGCCAGCTCCCTGCCTGTCCCTCCAGGCCTGCAGATTGGGGGTGCAGGGACTATCCACAAGGACTGGGGAAGAATCCCTTGTGTACTGTGCTGTTCCCTTGGGCTAGAGCAGAGAGCAGGCAGAGCAGGGCAGGACCCTTGACCTCACGGGCCCCCCGCTTATCCCAGGGCTGCTGCCCACCATGCACAGCCTGGCATGAGGTTCAGTTTGGCTTCCTTTGCCTTCTTCCAGGACCCTGGTTTGTTTTGCAAATGTTCATCTTCCCCTCAGGCTGGATTCCATGGAGCTGATGTGGCCCCCAAGTCTGGCTGAAAGGGAAAAACATCTTTTGATTTCCTGTCTCCCAGGCTGCTTGCCACTGGGGGGCCCCCACGGTCATGGAAGCCTGGATTCCTTCCTCTTCTCCTCCAACTCTGTGAGCTTTCGCAGAGCGGCCTCTGGGCTGCCACCCAGAGCTAATGCTGCGCCCTGCGCAGTGCCAGGAGAGGGTCAGTTAAATGCAGAATTCCTGCCTCACATCAATCTCCATATTTTAAACCTTTCTTTTAAAACTTGGAGGCTCAGGACCACGCAGGTGTGCAGAGGCGACTTTCGTTAATGGACCGCCTTGCTGTACCACCACCACCTCCTGTCCCTGGAGGACAACCAAGTCCTGGCCCTAGAGCAGCCTTGCAAGAAGCAAGGTGAAAACCATCAGAATGCTGCCTTACCCCCCACCCCACTTCCCAGTGGCCTGCAGGAGCTGGATAGACAGTTGGCTGCTCCCATATCTGTCCCTGCCATCTCTGCTCCGAGCTGGGCTGAGGCCACAGGGCCCTGCCTGGGATATGGAAGAGCCATGAAGGCGCCTCCCCTCCCTCCCAAGTGGTGTTTCTGACAGTGCTCAACAATCACTCAGCCAAGGCCACGTTTGATGTCACTGAGGCCCTTGCAGACTGCCTGGGAGACCCCGATGGAAGGCCACGGGAGGCTAGCCCACATGGTCTGAAGCTCCTGACCTTGCAGGCATCAGCTGGCAGCCCCAAAGTTCCTGTCCCTATCTCACCCTGAGATCTGTGGCACCCAAAACAAGGTGACCAGGGAAGTTCTTAGCCCGTAGCTGTCCACTGATCCTTGGCCTCTGCCATTGTGTGGCCCAGGCCTCCTGGTCACAAGACAGCATCCCAGAGGCCCATGTCCCAAGTGAGACCTAGAGGCCTCAAGCCCATCCAGGACACAGTGCACAGGTCCCCACTCGTGCCACAGACATACGCTCCTTCCCGGCCCCCTCTGCCTCTGTACCTCAAAATGAGATTCCTGCAAATTTGGTCCCTAGGACCAATAGGACGATGCGAGCTGAGTAGTGAGAGTGGGAAATTGAAGAGCATGTGGGTGTTTGGGTATGAGAAGTTAAATCTAATGAAAATTTCATCCAGTTGAACCAAGAAATCAGAAGCAGGGCCTTTATTCCTGTCAATAAGAATACGGTGAAAATTAAACCAACGCGGCTGCCATTTCCCATTGACCTTGTCGCCATGGCGACTGCCTTCCAGTGTCAACAATTTGCAAGAATCCAAAGGGGCTCCCGTCCACTCCCTCAGGGGCTCACAGCTGCCTCCCTCTCCCGCTGCCTGCATCACGTGGGTCACAAGTAAGGTGACCCCACATCCAGGATTGCCTGGGAGCATCCTCATTTATATCATCACCTGGACAAAAGATCATAGCTCCCCTTCGCCGTTTCCATGGTGACATGGTTCGGCCCACACACAAAATGGTCACCTCTTCATGGGCCCTCCTTGGGCAGCAGGTACTGGGAGGAAGTACTGGATGTGCCCAGTTTGAAGAGGAAGTAGGGATGCCACCCACAGCCTTGGGACGGGGACACTGCCCCTTGTCCTCGTCACCTGCTTCCCCACAGCCTCAAGATATCACTTCCCATGCAAAGAAAGGCCACATGTCGATCCCAGCAGGGGCTGCCTGGGCCACTGTTGTGGAGGCTGAAGCTCCTGCTGGACTCGCCCTGTTATCCTTCCAGAGTGTAGGGGGCAGGCGGCCAGCTCTGCTTATTTCTGGGGCTGCTGTAGCCTGGAGGTCTTTCTGACTCCCCTCTCAAAATGCTTTTCCAATCCCTTCCCAAAGTCCCTCCAGCCTGACTTTTTGGAGCAGAGGCCATCTGGGCCCTGAGCCATGGCCCACGTCATATGTGCTCTGGGTGCCACAAGCCAGAACCTTGCACATCTGTGTGTCCTGTAGTCCCTTGGAAAAAGAAGACACATAGTTGGGTGAACAAGAAAGTGACACCCATTTTCAAGATGAGGAGACTGAGGCCCAGAGGATCAGAGATCTCTTCCCAAGACTCCGGCCCGCATTCCCACATGCCTCAGGACATGGGAAGAGGTTGTGCTTACCCTCAGGAAAGCACAGTGTAGTGACACCAGGAATGGAAGGATGTGGCTTCTGTGACCCCAGTCTGTCTCTCATAAGATCCACTCCCTGCCCTAGTGACAGGATGTCAGGCAAGGAGTGCCGGCCCTGGGACCACATGTTGCCCTCCAGCCCCCAGCGTCTGCCATGCACCCTTTCTTGGAGATCTCTGTGTTTCTCAGAGCTCCCCCAGGACCCAGGCACACTGCCTGTGCCCCGCCCCGTTCCTAGTTCCCCATAAGCTCCTTCCAGCTCCTCCTGTACCCTCCAAGGGTAAAGAGTGAGTCTTCTTGCCCAGCCAGATGGCATGCTCAGCTGGCTGCCCGCCTGGCCCAGTGAGGAAAATGATAAGGGAAGAGCCAGGGACTGTGGTGTTTTTCCCCCACCCACCCTCCCCTGTATGGGTCAGCTTTCTGTTACTGGAACAAAATACCCGACACTAGCAACTTAAAGGAAAAAGGGTATATCTGGACTCAGGTTTTCAGAGGTTCCACTCCCCAGTCAGCTGGCTCCAGAGCATAAACATCAGGCAGAAAGGGGTGGTAGAGAGAACAGCAGACTGGAAACAGCACAGGGGGGTGGACCTGAGGGGCCGGGGAAGGGGACCTCAGCTTATGACCCACTCTGACGCATTCAGGAGTGAGCTTTACTGATTTCCTCAGCATTTCTCAACTCCGGAAAACAGCCCTGCACCTTCCTAAATGGGGGGCAGGGAGGGTGGAGCTGCAGCCCACTGGGAAGGGGCAGCCAGTCCTGGCGCAGCCCGACACTTGGGGGGGGGCTCCTCTCCAGGGGGTGGCACCTCTCTGTGCTCCGGGGGACTCTCTACTGCCTGACACAGGGTCTCTCCCCTCTACTTGCTGACGGCCTAGCAGACCTTTCCCAGAGGGACACAGGCCAGGTGGGGGTTCAGTGGAAAGGGCGAGAGTCCCCACTTACGTGGGCACCTTGAGCAAGTCACGGTCTCTTTCTGCGTCTTGCTGATCCCGTAAATAACACGGGCCCATAATTCTGCCTCATAGGACCACTGAGGAGTCAGAGCTGGCATCTCCAGTCGCACGTGGTTCTCGAACTGTTTGGAGCAGCCAGGGCCAGAATCTCTGATTCGCTGGCCTGGGGTTGGCCTGAGAACGTGCACTTCCAACACCTGGGGGTGGGGGTGGGGGCCATACCCTGAAGCCGCGGCCCAGATGCCACCCCGGCCCCTGCTTCAGCCCACGTGCTTCTTGCTGCTGCTTACTTTGTGCTGATGTCCACATCCACACTGCCTGGTGCATGACCTGTGTGCTCTACGTACCATCTCTGTCGTCACTAGGGACACTAGCTCTGCTTATAGTGTGCTGTGAGTACCACATGGGAGGACCCACGACATAGAGGACATGGATGATTGAGAAATTGTTCACTCAGTCATTGCACCAACCCTTAGTAAGCACATGCAGTCTGCCAGGCCTGGCTCTAGCCTCGGGGGTGGAAATCCTGCCTTCCTTGGGATTCAGAGTCAAGCTCTAGGACAAGGATGGTATGCAAGCTAGAGAGTCACGAGGGCTGGGCAGGGCAGGGGCACCCTAGGGCTGCCGGGAAGAAGGGGGAGCTCTAAGGCGGTGGGGAGGAGGGCATCTGGAAAGTGCCTGATGGCGGGCCTCTTGCACTGCGCATGCGTGCGCACACACACGCACTCGCACCAGGAGGGTGTGTGTCTCGCGAAGATGGAGGAGGCCTGGGAGCCTGCCAGGGCACGAGCGTTTGTCTAAACTTAGTTCCAGTATGGCCATCTGAGAAGCGAGAGCTTCCAGGAGGCATTTGCTAGCAGATCAGTGCCACTCTCACGGGGCTCCCTGGCACGGGCTCTGCCTCTTCCTGCTTCCACCCCGCCAGGCTGCGAGAAGGTCCTCGACAGGTGCCTGCACCTGCACCTTGGACTTCGTGGCCTCTGCGGCTGTGGGGAAGGGATTTGTGCCCCGGTACGAATTACCCGGTCTGTAGGGTTCTGTTACAGCAGCACAGAGCACAACAAGGAGCTGCCGTCACTGAGCGCCGCTTTCGGGGCTGAAGTGACAGAAGTGCGTCGGCTCACAGCTCGGGAGGCTGCGACCTAAGGTCAAGGTGACTTTGGGGTTGGCTTCCGGTGAGGCTGCCCTTCCTGGCTCACAGATGGCCCCCTTACTGCATCCTCACGTGGCTCTTTGCTGTGTTGAGCACCTGTGTCTTCTAAGGACACGAGTCCTGTTGGACAGGGATCCACTCATGTGACCTCTAAACCCCACTTTCCAAGTGCAGCCACACTGGGCTCGGGACTGCTCCCTGTGAATTGGGGGGACAAAGCTTGGTCCCGCGTAGGGCCCGATGGGGCTGTCCCCTGCTCCTCGCGCCGCCCAGGGCCCTTGGCTGGCAGCAGCCCCAAGTGGGGCTCTGCCCACCTCTCACGGCCCTCTCTTCCACATCTCAATCACTCCTCCCAGCAGTCAGCCACCTCTTGGGTAAATTGCTCGTCGGAAGATGCTCTCCATGCGTGGCCACATGCTGTTGTCATTGATTTCATTTTGATTATTCATATTAGTGGAGGTACCGCTGCCTTGCCGCGGGTCATAATTAGGGTAAACATCTCAAACGGCCCTGGTCAGGCAGGAGTGGGCTGGGTGGCTCCTGTGACAGCCACCCCCAGCCCCAGCCTGCCCACCAGAGCTCAGAGAGCACAGTCAAAAACAATGCAGTCCCTTGGCTATGCACATCAGAACATCAACCAGACTGTTGAGGGGGACCTACGCAAGGGAGCAGCAGCTTAGAGGCCAGCATCCTGCCTCCTGGTGGCCTTCCTGGATCCCCTGTCCTGCTATGCTGGGGCCAGCTTATGCCACACAGGGCCTGTTCTGCTCTCTCCCTGTCCTCTGGGACCTTCTCCACCCCT
This sequence comes from Octomys mimax, assembly GCA_002564305.1. Lineage (NCBI taxonomy): Eukaryota > Metazoa > Chordata > Mammalia > Rodentia > Octodontidae > Octomys > Octomys mimax. The sequence continues at coordinate 6,860 of NDGM011059528.1, forward strand.
TGCCTGGCCCCTACAGGGGCAGCATGAAAGAAGATAGAATGGATGGAAGAGAAGCGCTGTGACCCAGAGCACCCAGGGCTTACTTTTTGGGAACCCCCTCTCCCACTCCCACATCCCCACATCAGAGGAAGTCAGGCTTACTTTGAGGGCAGGGTGCAGGAAGGGGCCTGGGGCCTGCTCTGTGCTACCTGCCCCTCCTACCGGGCTCTTATCCCTGCAGAACGCTCCTTTCCCGCTGATTCATTACATGTCAGGAAGCAGAGTGTGGTGTATTAAAAGCCATCCTGATAGCACTTGATATTCAGGGCTCAGCACTCCCCACCCTGGAGGAGGGGCTCTTCTCACCCGCCCCGCCCCCACCCGGAGAGGAGGAGACAGTCTGCACCCTGAATGTGCCAAGACCACGGGTAATTTGCATTAAGCATCCAGAAATTCTCTACTTGCAATCTGCCACCCTTCACTGGGTTTTCATCTTGTAATCTTCACAACATAAGGAAGAGAGTACGAAGCCAAGAGGACGTGGTCGCTGTGCCCCGCCCCCCCCCCAAGGGCCACAGGAGCCTTGGGACCAGGACTGAGCTGCAGTACTTGGTTGGAAACACCAGAAGATCCTGCTGGGCCGGGCCAGGCCAGGGCTTAGCAAGCGTAGCGAGGGTAGGGTGCAGCCAGGAGGCCAGAGCCGGCCCTGGGCTGCCCTGACATCAGCTTATCCTTCCAGAAAGCCAAGTTCAAATCCAGACAGAGCTCTTTCTGAGACCATCTGACCTGGCCTTTCAGCAGGTGACAGCTGGAGGTCCTTGTAGGCAGAAGCTCCCTGTAGAGGTGTTTCTGCCCCTGGCCTTGTAGACCCTGCTTTAGACTTAGCACAGAACTGTCCATGTAGGGAATCCCCAGAGGGGGTGTTAAAAAGTACCTAGAAAAAAAAATTATGAAAAAAAGAAAAATAAAAAAAATTTTAAAAAGTACCTAGAACACCCCACTCTGTGTCGTCAGAATCTCAGGGCTGCAGCCTGGACACAGGCAGGGCTGAGGATGGGCAGCTAGAGGCGGCCACTGAATGTGCCCCAGGACAAGGGAGGCCTCACGGCCTGCCCACTGCGCCCTGGATGGGATATGAGCTGCCATCTCTCTGCCCCAGTCTCTCTTTCCTCATCCTCCTGCCTGATCAGCAGGAGCCAGGGGGCTGGGGTGCTGAAGAAGTGGGTCCTCTGGGCAGCCTCAGAAAGAGCGATAAGGGAGGGGAAACATGCCACGGGTGGGCAACACATCCCAGCAGGAAAAGAACCACACGTAGGGTTCTAAATGAAGGTCTCCCAGGGCCCAGAGACCAGAGATGTAAGGCCACCACCTAGATTGGCCGCCCACATTCCCAGGCTGAGCAGGAAGCTGCCTTCCCCAAGTCCAGCCCCATGACTTCAGCCCAGCCCTGGACTGCTGCTCTGGAGTCCTGTGTGAGGTACTGCAGCCAAAGGAGAAAGTGTAGTGTTCTTGTGCTGGCAAAGCCGCTGTCCCTTCCTGCTGTGCCCTGCCTGCCCCTGCCTGTCCCTGGTGTCCAGGTCATGGGTGTGGGGTGCACTGCCCCTGGAGCACGGATGCTGGAGCCACAGCTTGGGGTTTTGTCCCTCTTGGCTGGGGCTGGTGTTGCCACTTGCCCAGGGGGGTGAGCCTGTGGATTTTAGGTTCCCAGCCCTGCCGTTCCAGGGACTGCAGGGATCTGGGGTCCAGCTGAACCCACAGGGCTACTGTCCTGGCCACGTGGCCCATTGGGTCCATTCCTTTCTTCTCTAGGCCCTCCTGCTTGTCCCTGAGGTGGAGCAGTCTGTGGAGGGCAGGAAACAGTGAGGCTTCTCCAATACAGTGCTGGGACAGGACCTGGTCCTCCTGCTCCCACTGGCCAGGTCCTCTGAGCCTGCAGAAGAGCCCAGGGGCCTGGCCCTCAAACTGAGGGGAAACAAAAGCACACCTGCAGGCCATCTCCTCCCCCGCTGCATCATGGGAGAGGGAAGGAGGAGGAGGCAGGGAGAGAGTTCAGATCTCTCCCTGGAGCAGCTGCCTCTCCCTCCTCTTCTGCTCTTGCTGCAGGCCCCCTTGTGCCCCCAGGCCCGCCCTCTGATGTTCCTTCTGTCTCTGCCCTCTCCGCAGTCCACGGCATCAAGTGGACCTGCAGCAACGGCAACAGCAGCTCAGGCTTCTCGGTGGAGCAGCTGGTCCAGCAGATCCTCGACAGCCACCAGACCAAGCCCCAGCCACGGACCCACAACTGCCTATGCACGGGGAGCCTGGGTGAGCCGGGCTGGGGCAGGCGGGTGCTGGGCACAGGTGCTCCCTGGGCACGGAGAGAGGAAAGGATGATACCATGGCCCCCCCTGGCCCATTCGCAGGTCCAGGGGAGAGACCACAATTTCCGGAGAGCTGGCCCCCTCCAGGAATGGGCGAGAGGGGAGGAACGCAGAGTTGGTGTGGACTGGCTTGGGCCTCCCAGGTCTCTGTCCAACACCACAAGGGCCCACCAGGACCTACATTCCCAGGCGCCTCAGCAGGAGGCCCGTGCAGCCTGGCCCTGGAGTTTTTCAGGGACATCTGCCCTGAGTCAATGGGACCACTCACGCTAAACCTCTTTCTTTAACCTCTGGCTCCTCCAAGAACAGCAGGCACTCGCACTCTCCATTCTAACTCATCTGCTTTTTCGATAATGGTATTTGCTCTCGGAAATGTGGCTGCGCACTCCCTGGGCTGCCTTAATGAGCTCTTTCCATCAAGGGGTCAGGTCACTTCCCTGCACTTAGGAGTCTTAGTGGCGAGGTTGCAAGGGGATCAGACGGGGAAGAATTCACCCTTTTATCAAAAGCGAGGTGACCCTTATCAGATGGAATGAAAATAATGACAGAGTGGGTGCAGAGGCCATGGGGGAGGTGCTATAGCGAGACTTCCCAGAGCTTGGAAACACTCAGTTGCCCGGCTGTCCTCCTCCTGCCTCTCACCGGGGGCAGGGGCTCTCCCCGCCCTGGCTTAGGACTTAGAAGGATTCGTGTCCTCCACAGAGCTAAGCACAGCCCATGTTTAGCCTCACTGTGGAGAGAAGGCGCCCTATGTTGTCCTGCAACTGGGCAGGGTCTAGCATGCTGTTTGGGGGTCAAAAGCTGATCCCAAAGGATAGATCCTCTCTACATCCACGTGCCAGACCCTGGCTTCCAGTCTCCAGGGTGTGGGGGTTCCTACTGGGGGAACCAGAAGTACTGGGGCTTCCAGAAGTGTTGTGTGGCCCTAAAGCATTGTGTGGGAAACTGGAATGGGGCTGAGGCCCCTTGCAAGCAAGAGCCCTTCCAGATGGGGAAGGTCTGCCTCTAATGACAGGGGGGACTTTACTGGAGGGTGACAGCTACCCCCTTCCCAGTCTCCCCAGTGCTGGGTGCTACCATTATTATTTGGAAAGCATAGAAAGGATCAAGGCCCCCCGAGCCTTTGGGGGAGGGTCACATAGGGCAGGGGAGGCCCCAAGACTGGCGCTAAGTGGACCCAGGACTCAAGTGACCAAGGAGTGAGAGCCTAAGAGGGGGCTTCGCCAGGGCCCCAGCTCTGACCCTGTCTCTGTGTGTGCGTGTGAATGCACGTGTGTGTATACGGGTGCATATGTGTGTGCGTGTGTGCTGTGATCTCCACAGGAGCAGGCAGCAGCATGCACCACAAGTGTAACAGTGCCAAACACCGCATCATCTCACCAAAGGTGGAGCCAAGGTCGGGGGGCTACGGGAGCCATGCAGAGGTGCAGCACAATGACGTGTCAGAGGGCAAGCACGAGCCCAGCCACGGCAAGGGCGCCAGCCGCGAGAAGCGCAACGGCAAGGTGGCCAAGCCGGCGCTGCTGCACCAGAACAGCACCGAGGTGACCTCCACCAACCAGGTGGAGGTACCCGATACCACCCAGAGCTCTCCTGTGTCCATTAGCAGTGGGCTCAACAGCGACCCAGACATGGTGGACAGCCCCGTGGTCACAGGCGTGTCCAGCATGGCGGTGGCCTCCGTGATGGGGGGCTTGTCCCAGAGTGCCACAGTGTTCATGTCAGAAGTCACCAATGAGGCTGTGTACACCATGTCCCCCACCTCTGGCCCCAACCACCACCTCCTCTCGCCCGATGCCTCTCAGGGCCTGGTCCTGGCCGTGAGCTCCGATGGCCACAAGTTCGCCTTCCCCACCACGGGCAGCTCAGAGAGCTTGGCCATGCTGCCCACCAACGTGTCCGAAGAGCTGGTCCTCTCCACCACCCTCGACGGCAGCCGGAAGATCCCGGAGACCACCATGAACTTTGACCCTGATTGTTTCCTCAATAACCCAAAGCAGGGCCAGACCTACGGGGGCGGGGGCCTGAAGGCAGAGATGGTCGGCTCCAACCTCCGGCACTCACCGCCCGCCGCTGAGCGGGCCTTCGGCTTCACCAGCGTCCTCACCAAGGAGATAAAGACAGAGGACACCTCCTTCGAGCAGCAGATGGCCAAGGAGGCCTACTCTTCCACGGCTGCAGCCGCGGGCTCGAGCTCCCTCACCCTGACTGCCGGCTCCAGCCTCCTGCCATCAGGTGGCGGCCTGAGTCCCAGCACCACGCTGGAGCAGATGGACTTCAGTGCCATAGACTCCAACAAAGACTATCCGTCCAGCTTCAGCCAGACGGGCCACAGCCCCCACATCCAGCAGACCCCCTCCCCAAGCTTCTTCCTGCAGGATGCCAGCAAACCCCTCCCCCTTGAGCAGACCGCCCACAGCAGCCTGAGTGACTCTGGGAGCACCTTCGTGATGCCCACAGTGAAAACAGAGGCTTCGTCCCAGACCAGCTCCTGCAGTGGCCACGTGGAGACTCGGATAGAGTCCACTTCCTCCCTGCACCTTATGCAGTTCCAGGCCAATTTCCAGGCCATGACGGCAGAAGGGGAGGTCACCATGGAGACCTCTCAGGCAGCTGAAGGGGGTGAGGTCCTCCTTAAGTCTGGGGAGCTGCAGGCCTGTGGCTCAGAGCACTACCTGCAGCCTGAAAGCAATGGGGTGATCCGAAGTGCTGGGGGGGTCCCCATCCTCCCGAGCAACGTGGTGCAGGGACTCTACCCAGTAGCCCAGCCCAGCCTTGGCAACAGCTCCAACATGGAGCTCAGCCTGGACCACTTTGACATCTCCTTCAGCAACCAGTTCTCTGACCTGATCAATGACTTCATCTCCGTGGAGGGTGGCAGCGGTACCATCTATGGGCACCAGCTGGTGTCAGGGGACAGCACAGCGCTCTCACAGTCAGAAGATGGGGCACGCACCTCCTTCACCCAGGCGGAGATGTGCATCCCCTGCTGCAGCCCCCAGCAGGGGACCCTGCAGCTGAGCGGAACAGAGAGCGGGGCCGGCACCATGGCCTACATGCATGTTGCAGAGGTGGTCTCGGCCGCCTCGGCCCAGGGCTCGTTGGGGATGCTGCCGCCCAGTGGACGGGTGTTCATGGTGACCGACTACTCCCCGGAATGGTCCTACCCAGAGGTAAGGCACCAGCCGCTGCCGCTGCCACTGTCACCTCCCTACCACCTGGCCCACTTGCCCTGGGTCCTGGGCCACCAGGCAGCCGGATGAGAAGCACTTTCCCCTGGGGAAGCTCCACACCCTAAAGACCGAGCTGTCCCTCCCTCTGGCCCCACACAAGGGGCTGTCAAACTGCACCGGAGCATGCAGCTTCTGGGTCGGGGGGCTTTGGAGGCCAAGTGCTGGCTCTGCTGGGGAGCCTGTTGGTNCCTGGCCTGTGTGTGGAGTCTCTCTGGGTTTGGCTTTCATGCGCCCTCCTTCCTCCCTCTTCCTTTTTTTTCCTCCTTCTCTTTCCTTCTTTTCTTCCTTCTCTTCTGTTTCTTTTCATTCTCTTCTTTTTTGGAAAAGGGCCCCAGGGCTGCTTTACGAACATGCAGGAATCACCTCGTAGGTAGCCCAGGTCGTCTACACCCGTTGTTTGTTTTGCTTCACTAAACCAAGCAAAACTACTCTCATCAAACATGCCAGGGAGGGCGCAGCTTCCCAATACTCATGCGTGACATCCGAGATCTGTATGTACATGACCCAGGTCCCAACCTGTGCCGCCCTACTCCATGCCACCCCAGAAGGCTAACTTGGTTCTTTTAGTCTCACCTGGGGGAACCCTGCTGCGGAGCCCAGCACTGCGGGAGTGGCTAGCCTGCTTCAGACCATGCCGGAAGGCCGGGGGAACCAGCGCATGAGGAGGAGCCTCTGCTTAAAAGCAGAATGGGACAGGAAGGGGACAGTGTGGCCTCAGCACTCCCCACATACCTGCTGCCCAGGGCAACACTCCCTCCTCCGCCCAGCCTGCCTATCAGGCACTGGCAGAGCAGCTGTCCCCTGAGGCCAGGTGGGGCACTTCTCCACGCCAGGTGGCTGCTCACATCTTTCTGGGGTCCACGGCAAAGTTCCCTAGATGCCAGGGCAGGGCCTGCGGCTGCTGCTGGGAGACCCTCAGGAGGGGCTCATCCTTCCTCACCCTCCTTCCCTTCTGGCGAAGTGAAGACAAGAGACACCAGGGCGCCAGGAGTAACAGCCCAGCCTCAGGACAGGGAACCTGGGAAAGAAGGCCACAGCCGCAGAGCCCAGCTGCTGCATGTCTGTGTGCTGCATGCATCTAAACACAGAGGAAGCCTGGCATGGTGGTGTGTGCCTGTAATCCCAGCAGTCTGTGAGGCTGAAGCAGGAGGGTCTAGACTGGGCAATTTGGCAACTTAGCAAACTGTCTGAAAGGAAAGATTTTTTTAAAAAAAAATTGGCTTGGGATGTAACTCAGAAGGCTCTGGGCTCAATCCCCAACACACACACACACACACACACACACACACACACACACACACACGGAGGGAGAACTGCCATGTGCTTATGGTCAAGACTGGTCCTAGGACAAGTGGTCTGGATTCAAGTCTGGTTCATGAGTGAGGGCGAAATAGCTGCCTTTCCTGTCTCTAAAATTGGAGCGCTAACCCTCGGGGTAGCTCGCCTCTCACGAGGCTTGGGGAAACAGTCTGAAGGGCTCAGGAGAGTGGAAAAGGACCGGCTGTAGAGGGCAGGCCGCAGCTGTGCAGTGATGTACCTGAGACCTGACTGGGCCCCAGACCAGTTTCCTCAGATGTGCAGAGCACGGATACTATGGCTACTGAACACATAGAGGCTCCCTAGGCCTGGGTCCTGCAGGGTCCTCTTTCCCAGCCCCTGGGTGGCCCAGACCAGCACCTAGACCGCCTTGGGCCGTGGCTCTGGTGATAGGGACTCCAGCCGGCCTGGCTCCCTCTGGTCTTCAGCAGCCGCATATTCGGACTTGGAGAGGCAGTTCCGCGTCTTGCCACACGAGGGCGGCCCAGGCACAGCAAAAGCCGGGCTTGCTGGCTTCGCCCAGACACAAAAGCAGCTCAGTCAGTTGGGCGTAGGAAACGGTCCTCAGGGGCCTGCTGCAGCTATGCCACGAAGCCTTCCAGGTCCCAGTGCCTCTGGCAGCTGCTGTTTTCCTTGCCAATCTGTCCTGCGCAGGATGCTGAGGCCAGGCCAAAGCAGGGGTCGGCCTGTCCTCTGCTTTCCAAGCGACAGCGCCTTCTGTCCTCACAGTACCCTGACCCCTTTCACAGTCTGTCCTTGCCGCAGCAGGCAAGAGGCTGTCTGTGCACCCCTGCTGGCCAGGGTGTCCAAGCTCAGAAAAGGCTCACGGCAGGGCACACAGCTGGGGCCTCACTTCTGAATCCGTGAACCCCAGGTCAGGCAAAGTATCCCCACCCTGCTCAAAACCTCTGTGGTCCTCAGACATCCAGGGACACCGTGGCTGGGCCATCCTACTGGCTCTGCTCCAAACGTTCTGCCCTCCCATGCCTGCTCCCCCTTCTATGCTCTCCCCACCTCTTCTCTCCACTCCAGGGGCAGCTAGTCACCAGTGCATACATGTGCAACACACACACGCACACGCACACACACACACCAGAGGCACCTCACGCCCCAGCATCTGCCCTGGCTACAGCAGAACTGGATCCTTCATCTCAGGCTTCCCAAGGCGCGGAGACCGCAGATGCCATCTGCGGCTCCCTCCCTGTCCCCCGCCTGACTCCTGCTCCTGCGTCACTTCCCACCACTGGCTCCTGCGGCACCAGGCACAAGAGGCTGCAATCACAGCCATCAGGCATGAGCACGTGCATCACCACCGGGTTCAGCACAGCCAGGCAGCAGTTGCCATGGGAACCATCCCCTGAACTGATGGATGCTGAGGTGTCCTGTGGCGGTTTCCATGGAAAATGTCCTGATGTTCTCCAGTAATTTCTGCAGCCCTTTGTTCCCCACAGCAGCCCCAGCGTCATGCTAGCAGCTGTGGATTGGGCTTATTATCTTGTTCCTTTTATCTCACCTGGTAATTTCGGTGGCCTTTTGAAGCCATGCTCTTCTACTTCCCAGGCCCCAGGAACAATCATGCCCGAGCTGGCCCTCTGGTGCTTCTGGATGTCCCAACTGGACAACCGTGTGCAGCCCCTTGCCTACCACTCCATGGAGCTCCTCATGCCCCTGGGGAACCAAGGGAAGATAGGGCCAGACGGCAATTTCCACCCATGGGGATTAGGTCACCCCAATCACTTAGCTACTGGGGGCGGGTTAGGCCTCCTGCTTAGGACTCACCTAGCAGTCCCCCAAAACATGCCCGCTCTGAGAAGGGCCCACCTGACAGCAGGGAGAAGCCTGCAGGCTGAGAACACAAGTCCATCTCACCCCCTGGAAGCACCCCCAGCTGCTCCTGATGTCCTGGAGGCTGGACCTGGGTCAGGACAGGGTTTGGGGTACATTATAGAGAGCAAGATCTGTGTACAGGCTGGGGCTCCCTGTAGGACAGGACGGACAAAGCCAGGGACAGGCTGAACAAGAATGAATGAACGGAGAGAGGGAGGGCAGGGTGCAGCGGAGAAGCTCGGTTCTGGTCCTTTTATCCAAGAGGCAGGGGGAAGGGGCGCTTGACATTTGCTTGGGCTCCGGCAGCGCCTCTCCGCCTTCTGCAGCCTGGACGCCAGGTGGCGCTCTCCGCCCTGGCCAGCTCAGCTCTCCGCCCCCCTGCGGGGAAAGGTGTTTACTCGGTGGGGGTGGGGTAGCTGAGCCTCTGGGGTGGGTCCACCCGAGGTTAGCCGAGAGAGCCGGAGGCCAGCGCCCCGCCCTCTGCATCCCCGGGGAGAGCCTCCCTCCACCAGCCGTAAGTAAAGGAGGGACCTCGAGCACCTCGTGAGTCGGGCTGGGCGACAGAGGAGGCTGTTAATCACAGCGGGGACCTGGGCCCTGCAACCCGGCTCTTCGGCGCAGACGTGAGGCCTCACCCTCCGGCTGGCCCAGGCCGGAGGTCAGGGAGTGCGCAGGCTTTGCGAAGCTCTCCCAGCCTGTGCGCTGGGGTCCCCTGGGGGCGGGGTTCCTCCCGGAGCTGCGGATGGACGTCTGAGGCCCCTCGGGATTGGGTGGTAGGGTCAGCGCCGCGCACGCCATGTGCGCGCCCACGAGGTCCTGCCTACCTGGGCGCGCAACACGGAGGCTTTCGACCCGAGGCTTACTGCCCCCCAGACTCTGGATTCCTGGGGCAGTCTGTGATCCTCTCCAACTCTGGGCCCATCACCCCCTTTTTCTGTTTACTGTCTTTCCTTTCCCTTCTCTGCACCCTCCCCTTGCCATATCCCACCATGGTCCCGGGATTCCTGGGGAGAATCCCCTCCATTCTGCAGAGAGCATCTGGCTCCTGGGGCAGCACTAAGATTCTTAGACTTGTTCTGTGAACTTGGGATAAGCTCACTCCACATCTCCAGTGAATGACAGGAGGTCCTTTCTGTCCCCCTCTGTCCCCTTCCTGCACCCTAGCTGGCCAGTTCATCCTCAGGTGCATCTTGGGCTGAAAAGGTTGAAAAGCTCTATTCCCTGCTGCCTGGAACTCTGGGTTGCCTGGGACAGGGTCAGGGTGCTGGGTGTCCAGGGGGAAGGCTGCAGGGCCTCTTGAGGGTTAGGGTTGGACAGCCACCCACCTGTCCTCTTCCTGGGTCCTCGAAGTGCCTTTCAAATTCCTGAGCACACAGCTGCAGGGACCTTCCCTGACCCTGCACCCTGACCCTTCTTGATGGCTCCTGCTCCACCTCTGTGCCCCTCTGTCCCCTCCAGGGAGGAGTGAAGGTCCTCATCACTGGCCCATGGCAAGAAGCTAGCAATAACTACAGCTGCCTGTTCGACCAGATCTCAGTGCCTGCGTCCCTGATTCAGCCCGGGGTGCTGCGCTGCTACTGCCCAGGTGAGGAAAGCCCCTCTTTTCCTGGCGAAGTGCGTGGGGCCCAAGAGCATCAGACCAGGAGTCAGCTCTGGGGTGACCTCTTATCAGAGGGCACCCAGCATGCTCAGCTGGGATCTTAAGGGACATGTGAGCAGGGGGCGATGTAGAGAACAGGCGAGCGAAGGGACACACTCGGGACCAGCTTCCTGGAGGACACTGCCCCAGTGTTGTTCTGTAGGGTTGGACAGCAGCTGCCTGTGGGGATGGAGGCCACCTCTGCAGCAAGGCAACCCTCTCCCCAGCTGCCCCGGCCATCCATCCCTGTGGCAGCCCATCCGGTCATCTGGGGCCTAGATCAGATCACGAAAAGCATGCAGTGCCTTGGCACCCGGCAGGGACTGTAGGAACTGGGAATGTCAAGCTAAGAATAAACTCCTTTGAGAATCTCAGCACCCACCCAGGAAAAGACACAGCTGTGTCATTCACTTCCAACTTCAAGGCCTCAGTGACCTCCCAAAGAAGCCTGCCAGGAGCCCCCTCTCTGTTGTCCTCTGTAGCTTGACCCACTTCCCCCTCCCCACAAGACTTCATGATCTGCTAGCCAGTGTCTCTGTCTGCGTTTTAAGGGAGCCAGAGCTGGGGCCTGTGGCAACCCCTGCCTTGCTGGCTGTGTCCCTAGAGGCCTCCTGCCTGGCCCTCCAAGGCCCACCCAGCTTCCTGGCTTCCCAGCAGCCCTGCTAGGCCTGGACATCAGCCACCCCAGATGCTAGCCCAGGCCAGATCAGCCTGCTGCTGTCCAGGAGAGAGAAGGCAGCATGTTATTGAGCAGTCCACTTATCACCTGCTGCCGGCTGGGGACTCACTTTAGCCCGTGAATAGATGCCACTTCCTGTCCCTGCTGGCCTGGCTGAAGACCCAGACCTTGCCCGTCCTCAGTTACCCGACCCTGCCAGGAAATAAATAACAGACTTGCCTTTTGGACCACGTCCCAGGTCAGACCTGGAGAATCCCACGGCCTGGAGCCGGTCACCTCTGCATGTGTCCCAGCCAGCCGGATGCCATCTGCATGACTCTGGCTGCTGGAGGTTGCCTTTCTGGGCCTCAGTTTCTACATCATTCACGAGAGCATCTGCTGAGAGGGCTCGTCGGGCAGCACCTGGCCCAGGTGCTGGGTTCTGAGGGCTGCATCCCTTGGGAAGGTCCTTGCTTCTCTGTCCCAGGGCAGAGGGAGGAGACAGCCAGGGCTCAGGCAGGTCTCTGGTCCCAGGGCACTTCGGGGGCCCAGGCTATCAGGCAGCCTCTGCTCGAACCACTGTCTCTCCAGGGTTGCTCAGCTCCTCCCCTGGAGCGGGTCTCTGGCAGAAGCCACGAAGCCCTAGGGAAGCTGAGCGCCGGGGTCCTTCTGGGGCTCATTCTGTGCTGCGCTTCACCCCACAGAGGGAGTCTCCTTGGACATCTCCGTTTCAAGGCCCGCATGGAAACTTCGCTCTGGGTGTATTTATTTGTTTATTCGTTCATTTCATTTGCCAAATAGGCTGCAAGTATCTCCAGATTTCTGAAGCACCGAGAGTCCTGGAGCAATGCAGGGACTAAGACCCAGCTAACTAGGGCCCTGACCCTCAAAGAGCAAGTGGTTCAGGGAGGAGCCCCAGTGCAGTGCAACCACTCTCCTGGAAGATGCTGCTGGCTGCTGCTTGGGGACCTCATCTCAGCCTCCCCAGGGTACTGAGCTGGGGCTGAGCCTACAAAGAAAGGTCTCAGAGGCTGGGGAGCACAAGCCAGGCTGCCTCGGGCCAGGGATGGTGCAGGGCTGGGCAGTGGAGTACAAACAGGCACTGCTGTGGCCTGGTAAGCCTGCCCAAGCCAAACAGATGCTCTTGGAAAACCAGGCTCAGGCCTGTACCAGCATCAGGCATGGACTTTGGCTTCTACTAGACTCCAGGGCTGCCCAGGGTCAGGATGGATGGAGCCAAGTGTGAAGTTGGGGAAGGAGGCAGCTGAACGCAGGAGAAGGTGGGGGCCGCCACCAAGAAGACTTTGCTGGCCAGAGCCCATTCTAGGTTCCTCAGAGATTGCAAAAGGCAAGAGGACAGGGGCTGGGGAGATGGCTCAGTGGAATAAGCACTTGCCTGGCAAGTGCAGGGGTCTGAGTTC
>NDGM011059530.1:0-17844 GCA_002564305.1 Octomys mimax
CCCTCCCTTCTCTCTCTGTCCCTCTCTCGTTCCCTCCTTCCCTTCTCTCTCTCTATCTCTTTCTCTCCCTCCCTTCTTCCCTCTTCTCTCCCTCCCTCCTCCCTCTCCCTCTCTTTTACTGCCTATAAAACCAGGCTATTAGAGCATCCCTTGAAACATTCTTGCAGAGATTAAATGAGATGAGATAGTTTTTAACTCTTAAACACAACCTTAACCCATAGAAGGACCAGCAAGATAGTTCAGTGGACTAAGTGCCTGCCTAGCAAGTGTAGGGACCAGGGTTTCAACCCTGGCTGCGCAGGCCCTGCCCCGGGGTACACTGGGCCAGCCATGAAGACCAGTTGTGGTGGTGCATACCTGTAATTCCAGCACTGGGGAGGCTGAAAACAGGAAGATTACTATGAGTCTGAGCTTCATAGTGAGATGCTGTACCAAACTAAATAAAAAAACAAAACACAACAAAAAACTTAACCCATAGTAAATTACTCAATAAAATTATCCATTCTTATTGTCACATAGTACTCAGGGGGAAAATCTAGAGAGCAAGATATCCAAGCTGAGAACGAATTTCCTAATAGTGGAGTTGTCTTCTCAGGCAGCAGCCTCTTTACAGTTGGCAGCCTGTCTGGGCACCAGCAGATAATGTGGCTGCACGGGAGGCACCCCAGGTGGTTAGTGCCCTTCGGTCTGAAGTTTTCATGAGCCGGCGATTGCCTGGCACTGCAAGTGGGGACACGCGTCCAAACTGGAAATGGGATGACACGGAGAAAGAAAGGAAAATTTATGTCTTCAGCTCTGCTTTAGTGCAGCCAAAGCCCCTTTAATTTGTTCCATGCTCTGAATGGTCTTTTACATTCTTTACTCTTTAAGTATTTTTAAAAAATTATCAAGATACAGTAGTCAACGTTAGAAGAGTAAGAGTTAACAAGGCTGAGTGGCAGGTATTGACAAGGAAAAATTTCCCAGACCTTTAACAAGTATATAATAAACATGCTAAACTGGGTTCCAAAGTTTCAAAATAGAAAAAGTTTGCAGTGTATAAGGCCATTTCACATATTTCATATAACAAAAATGTCACCAAGACTTTCCATAACACTGCCATATTTTTCTTAATGGCTTTTCACAGTCTTGTGTAGCAGGGATGGCTGTGAGTAACCGCAGCTGGGTTGTTGCCATGGTGCCAGCTGCCCAAGTGGGAGATTCACCAATTACATTTCAGTTCCAATTCAGAAGGAACAATTCTGGAGGCGAATTCCAAGACTTTATTTCGAAGTTTTTGAAGGGAGTATGGACACTCTAACTTGAGTCCCTGAAGATGGAGACTTATTAGCCCTAACCTGTAGGGAAAACCAGGTACTTGCCTTTTGACTTTGTCCCCCTTTAGACGTGACAGTGACCACAGGACAGAGATACCTACCCCACACAACGAGTCAGATCCAGAGATAGGAGGGGACACACAATCTATTAAGCGATAACATTTTCTAAAAAAGTTTCCAAAAATGAAAACCTGACATGCCTTTGCCTTACAGGACCAGGTGCCAAGATGAGACAAATTTGGAGGATTTTTTAGGTGAAAGAAGAATATTTAGAGCTGGTCAGTTGGGACTCAGCTCAGGAGATCCCAATTTTGTCCGCAAAGCACTCAAAGCAGCCCAATCGGGAGCCAGTGAAACATGCGTCTTCTTGCCTCTATCAGGCTGATCAGACTGTGCCCTTGGCCACATCAGGATCACAGCTTCACAGCCCGCTGGGTCTGCTGTGTGTTGGCCCTGATGTCCACCACCAATCCAAGAGTGTTCTCGTCTCTATCTTCTCCACACCCTGCTCAGTGGCTGGGGACCTGGTGAGTGTGTGGCAGTGAGGCTTATTCCTGCAGGAGGTCTGCGAGCTGCCCCCACAGCCACGGCATCCTGGCTCCTAGGAGGGGGACAATGTGCAGCTCTCTTTTGTTTGTGGCAAGGATCACCTTTCAGAGAGGGCTCCTTGGCCTTCAAGGCCTTTGCTTCTGCTCTGTCTTCTGGGCAGGGTGCATGAGCGTCCTTCTTTGGGCTGGATGCCACCTTGGTGAGGAGGGCCAAGAGTGTCAGTTGATGCAAAAATACTAATAACAAAGTCACAGAATACTTTTAGGCTGTGGACACAATCATGGACATCTTGGGTCACCATATGTTGTGGAGATTAGGTGGCTCCTACCTTTCTTGAGACATGCATGCTCAAAATAGCAGCCAGGCCCTCTGCAGCAAAACCTCCTCTGTGTCTCTGCAAATGCTTCATCTGCTTGTTCTACCAGGAAGAGTAGGGGGCAATTCAGTGGTCTCTTGTGCTCACCCAGTGCACTTCCTGGTATAGCCAGGCTGCCTTCAAACCTACAGTATTAAAACCTAACCTGAGACGGCAGACTGTGAACACACAAGGTGATCTCAATCCTTCCTCTGCCTTGGAAACTATTTTTGCTCTTCAGTGAGGCCTTGTCATAGCTCTGGATGATGCTTTGTTGTATTTTTCTTAGCCGGCAGCTTTTGAAATAGAAGCTCCCGACAGCAGCTCACCACTGTGAGCACCAGGACGGCAAGGAAGGACTGGCAGCACCAAGTGCCAAAGAGGACAAGAGCCAAGGAGCTGAGAGGCACAGCTTTTCATTTTCACTGCTGCTCTGCTGCCATCCCATTTCATTAGCCCCTGAGAGGTCTTGCCTCAGAAATGAAGAGCTCACTGAAGTGGAGTAATAAGGCAGTGTAAGGATAACCCAGGTCAAAAGAACCCTCTGCAGGGAGGACAGGATTCATCTGCTGGGCAGGTAGGTCCTGTGTACAACAACTTCTCCCAGGCAGGGATGTGCTCTGAGGCCCAGGGTAAGCCTCCTGCACCTGCTTAGTCCCAGAAACCAAAGAAGCCAGGCAATCTGAGATGGGAACGAAAAACGGAAAAGTCAGAAGGATGTTCTCAATGACTGGAGCCATGTTCTCTTCTGTATCCATGAAGCAGCAGGCAGAGGGCCTGGATCAGCAGATTAGATGGGGTCTTCCAGCCTCTCTGCACCAGGGTGGCCTCCAATGGTCTATCTCTAGAACTCACCAAGTAAAATGAATCTATGATAGAGGTGGAAACAGACTGGAATTAAATGCTGTAGGACCTTGGACAAATTACTAAGTACCTCTGTGCCTCATTTTCTTCATCAGTGAAAAGGAAAATAAATGTTTTTGGATTAATATGTAAAATTAATATAAAAAGGCCTTTCATATATCGAGTGCTAAGTAAATGCTTACTGTTATCATTTTCCTTAAGAGTTCTCAGGCTTTCAATCCTATTAAACAAACTCATAGAAAATTATTATATTACAGTTAATGCATACTTCTATATGAAGACTTACTACCAGTGAATAAATGGGAAAAGTAAGCTCATTTGGATAGTGGATACTGTATATATTCCAATTTTCATCTGTTGCTCCTGGCTCATAACTCCCTGTCAAGACATGCTGCAGAAACTAGAATTTCTCTTCTAGAAGGCAGATCACACAGACTCTAACCTTCTCCAGTCTTTCTGTCTACAGTTGGCAATAAAGAAACACTCTGACCAAGCTTGACCAGTAGGTCACCAGTCCTCCCTACTCCAGAGTATCCTGCCCCACGCTTTGGATGGAGGGAGGCTACACAGAGAAGCCCGCTATATTTCCTATTGTGTCTCTCAGCACTGGATTGTCCCTTTGGCCCAATCACATCTCACCACAGTGTCCACAGTGTAGTCATGCCTACACAATGAAGTCTCCATAATCTGGGAGCAGAACACATAGAAGTTCCCGGAGGAGGGTGTGGCCCAAGAAGATGAGGAGCCATGGGCCCAGCCTTGCAGACCTCACCCCAGTCATTTCCTCCTCAGGATCCTTTGTGTCTCAGTTCTGCAGCCAGGCAAGCAAATCAATTGGAAGCACAAAGGAGACCATGGGAACCCTGGTTCATAGCCACTCATTCAGAAAGCAAGGGTCATACCGTCTGGAGCTTGCACCTGACATCTGAAAGGGGAGCAGCAAAGTCAGGGACCAAGCCCTCCACCTGTGAGACATGCCTCTTTCTCCAGGAAAATCATGTCCGAACTGGGTTGGGTAGAGGGCACCCAGCCAGTGTCTACTGTTTGCTTACTGGTGAGGAGAAATGCCTCAGTATTGAGGTCACAGAAGCCTTCTGTGCTAACAGCTATAGTGGGAGAGGAAAGGAAATACGAGACAACCCATTTGTCATGACGCAGATTGTGTTTGCATGCAAGTAGGTCTGAAGAAAGCAGACAAAGATCAAAAGGTGCTTTCTGAGCCCAAAGTTTGATGATCCATCTGCATGGTCAAGATGAAAGACTCAGTCACCTTCCACCGCTGAGACAGTCCCTGCCAAGGGATCCTCAATCTAGGGCAGACCTGCATCTAGGTTCAGAGGATTAAGATACCCTCTGCTTTGAAATGCAGGAAGGACAGAAGTGCCACCTCTGTCCAGTTGAGCCCTTCTTTTCTGTTGTTTCATTATGTATTTAATATCAGGAGTGCTAGGTTGACGTTTAGTCATAAGATAGCAGGTTTACCTGAGAGGCAGAGGAGGGAAGGGGCGTCTGCTGAAAAGGGGCAGAAGAGAGCAGAGTAGGGGAGAATCTGGGTGCCATGAGAGCAGGTGGGGTCAGATGTCAGCACTAGGATTCTGAAGGCAGCCATGAGGCAGACAGCAGGCACAGCCCACACAGTTAACAGGAGTTACACCAAAAGCTGGTGAGCTTGAGACATCGAGCTCTGTCTAACCCTGCTGTCCCCTACTTCTCCATGTGACTGCTAAAACCAGGCTGCTGCAGTCCTGGGATGCGGTGGGCACTGTGAGTTCCCTTCCCAATGTGGACCGCTGGCCATGTTAGCCTTCTTCATGGTGTAACACATCAGAAATAATCAGTTCTAAAGGGAAAAAGTACATTGTAGCTCAGAATTTTGGAGGCTGCAGCCTATGAGCAGAGGCCCCACTGCTTTGGGCCTGTGGTGAAGCAGCACATTATGGCAGGAGTACATGGAGGAACAGAGTAGCCAGACTGGAAATGGTGGTCTTGAACTTGTGGCCCTCCTGCCTTGTCCTGCCCGGTTCTGGACTGCAGGTGTGTGCCACTGTACAGGTGTTAAATTCAAGCCAGCACAACCCTGGATGCTTTGCCACCACTTCACTGACACAGTCCTCACAGAAGAACCTCTCACTTCCCTGCCACTGAATACAGCAGACACTTTCCAGCCTTTACTTTTCTTGAACTCCGAGGGTCTTTGGCAGTTGATCATTTCTTCCCTCTTGGGTTGCTCCCCTGCCCAGTATCTATAAGGCTCTGCTGCGTTACTCGGTTTTTGTTTTTGTTTCATATTTTAGAGAGGAGTCTACAGGGTGTTCAGGGTCTCACTACTAGATCAGACTCATAGTGATCCACCTGTTTACAGCCTCCCAAGAGCTGGGATTATAGCGCCACCATGCCCAGTCTCGATTGCTGTCTTAGCATGCTCGGGGGGGTGGGGCCAGTGTGGCAGGCTCGGGAATCAAACCCTGATTGCAGGCGCTTTAATCCACTGAGTTATTTGGCCTGCCCTGTTACTGCTGTTTCTAAGCACATTTTCTCAGGCTCCACAAGTTCCTGCTGTCCCACGGTGGTGTCCCCTACAGCTCTCTCCTTCATTGGTGCACCGTGTCCTGTTAGAGGCGTGACCCACCCGCTGCTCTGCGCCAGTCTCCAGCTGCACTGCAGATGACTGTCGCTCCCCTGCGTGGCCTCTCCATTGGAGGATAAGGACCTGGCAAGCTAGGCCTTGGATTATAGCAACAATAAGAAAAACAATAATGACAAACAGCTGTGACCGGCACCTCTCTGCCAGGCACAGACCCAAGAGCATTACAGAGATTATTCCATTTTTTCTTTGTGCCAGCCCTATGATTTTGCCATGAGACACCTGCCACTTGCAGCACTGAAGTAACTTGCCCACATCTACACAGACTGCTGTGACCTCAAGGGCCTCTCCAAGATTATGTAGCCCCAGAATTTCATATATTTGAGGGGAGAGAGAGAGAGAGAGAGAGAGAGAGAGAGAGAGAGAGAGAGAGGACTGCCCTAGGTTCAATCCCCAGCACCCAAATAAAATAAAATAAAATATTTCTGATTTGCAGTGGGGTTCCTTATAGCTGTGTTTTCCAGACCCTCAGGGCTGGGGCTGGTGTGGGGAAAACACAAGCTTTGGTTCCTTTCTGCCTCTGCATAAACAGAAGTTATTAATACATCTTGAAAGAAGAAAAACAGCTCCTTAAAACCCAACAGCCTCAAACCTCACCACATAAAGAGCAAAGCACTTTAAACCATGTAAACCCGTTACTGGGTTCACTTATCTGTGTATTTGCTGTGATGGTCTATTTTGTGTTGCTATTAAATCTCACATGCCTAAAGATATAAAAGTGAGCTTAGGTGTGGAGCCTCCTATTAGTTTTTAAAAGCAAAGTCTCTTTGTGTCTGGGTGGAAAAGTTCCACAACGTATTCAAACAGTCTTCAAAGTTGTTTCTTGCTTGAGATCCTCAGGTAAATTCAAGGGAGCCAGCGCCTGCAGGAAGGCTTAGGCCTGCTCCAGGAGGCCGAGAGTATGAACGGGACAGGCAGGTGGGCGTTCCTGGGAACTGAAGACCACACAATGGACCACACTCAATGGTTTGCTGAATTCCTCTCATTACAAAACCCACAACATCTCTCAAGAGCAACATTCCCTTCAGGGCAACACTGCGGAGTGGTTTATTAGAAGGTCCTCCTGTAGTCAACCTGGATTATCTTCCCTAATAGGGGAATGAGACACAGAGACGTTTTTACTAGGCTTTAAAGCCTAGAAGAAGGGAGAGAGGAAGGGATGGGGCAAGGAGGGAGAGAGGGAAGGAGGGAGGCTTGGAAAAAGGGAGAAAGGAAGGGAAGTAAGGAGAGAGAGGTGGAGGAAAGAGGAAGGGAGGGAATCGGAAACATCTATTCATCCCAGTTTGAAGACTCTCCCAAAGCAGCCTTGCACCGGATGTGCAGGAACAGGTCCCTAAATGACCCCCAAAGTACTCCCTCTATTTTCTTTTCTTATGAAGAGAATGACTACACTCACATTTTCTCATTAAATGCCACTGCGTTGTCTGTTCCCATCTAATTAGTGAGACTGGCTCACAGGGTGGTTGGATTTCCTGCATTATACAGAAGTTGAGTCTTAGATGTTAGGGCTATGCCACAACCAAGAATGCATGTTGTTTTGCTTTGTTTTGTTTCTTTTTTCCCCATTTGTGCACTGAGAATTGGACCCAGGTCCTTGCCTTAAGCTACTTCTTCCGTCCTTTTATTATTATTTATTTATTTTTATTTTCAGACAAGGTGTCACTAAGTCACTAAGTTGTCTGGCTCCAGTAGAAACTTAATAGTCCTCCTGCCCAATCTTCACAGAATACTGGGATCACAGGTGAATGCCACTGTACCTGTCTTCCAGGATGTATCTCACATGGTGTTAGATCTAAGAATCAGATTCTTTGACTCAAAGTTTACTCTTCCATGAAATAGCAGCTATCATCTGACAGTGCCACAGCCGGAGCACTCCCCAAGAATTCCTAGGTTTTAAAATCAATACTTAGAGCTCCCTAACCTTAGGGAGGGCTAGATGCATCAGTCCCACAATCAGAACCACCAGGAAACCTCAAGAAAAGTCCCTATCTCCCAAGCTGAGCTTCACCCCTGTGAGAATGGTCCATGGTTCCCACAACTATGCAGGAGATCCCATAGCTTAAGTCTTCGTTACTGATTCTTGTTGTCTTAAGAACACTAGTTCAAGCTATGCCAATCATGTGGTGAGCTGGACCGGGCAGAAAGTGAGATTGGTCTAGTCTCTCAGACTTACTGACAACCTATTCTCCCAGACATCTACAGAAGAAGCTCTCTTTGTGCCTGAGTCAAAGGGACCCTGAAGGTTAACAGCTTTCCTGCTCTATGATCAGAGAACAGTAACAGTTGTATCAGCACAAAGAGCAACAGTGGTTACTCTCAGTTGTTCCAAGTTGCAATACCATGACACAAACATGAGAAAGATGACATCCATCTTGCCACATCCATAGCCTCAATCTGATAATGTGTCCCAGAAGTAAGGAATCCAGTCTCCTTGCACTGTCTATCTCACTGCCAAGTGCTTTCTGGTAGCTCCCACTGCACTGTGTACCCTAGAAAGCTCCATGAACTGTGGGAGCAGGCGCTTGCAACAATCCTTTCAGGTTCCAACGTAGTCCTCAAGCCTGTGGGAGAGGTGAGGTTGTCTACTTGTGGCTTCTTGGTAATCATGTTTCTAAGGGCTGCCTGCCAGGCATAAGAGGGAAGCAGCATTTACCAGCCCATCGATGGGCAGCACACATCTGAGCAGAGCCGCGGGCTGCACAGGCTCTGATGGCTGTCAGAGGGTCCCTTCCCACATTGCCACCTCCACAGGTTTACCCTTAAGAATGGACTCTCTTTTGACCATTCTTATGCAGAGACTGGACAGCAATCATACAGTTGAAGTTCTGCCTGGGTCACAGAGCAGAGGGTGGAGCAGAGGGTGGGGGTCAGAGCAGACCTGCATGACCCAGACTCACCATGGGATGAGATGTGGGAAGCTACAGGCACAGTGAGCAGACAAGGATGCAAATATTGCCCAGGGCCAAGTGTCCTTGTCTGCACCTGAAGGATGAGGATCCTTCACACACAGAGACCCACAGCCATATAGATATGTGCATGTACATGTGCCTGTACACATACACACACACACACACACACACACACACACACACACACACATACACAACTTCTCTCTTCTTTCTTGCTCCACATGAGAAGCCATATGGCTCACCTGATTGAGGAAGCCAGGAGATGTAAGTGCCAACCTCAGATCTACCTATTCCTAGTCTCATGTCTTCAGTTGTTCAAGCCTCAGAGTTTTCTCTGTGAAATAAAAGCACTGGATCGACATTTCCCAAAATATGATTCTATGGTCTATCTGTCTCTGGGAAAGTCCTATAATCAACCAAGTTTGGAAATGATGCCTCAAACTACAAATTGTCACTCCCTTCTCTTCTTGGAAATTCCCAGCAACTACAATGATCAGTCCCATTTTTTTCCACCCCTAGACATACAGTAGATGAACACTGTACATTCCAAAGTTCCATGCAATATGAAAAATTCGATGTAATCCTTAGAACTGCTCAAAATATCACTTTCAAGCTATGAGTAAGTTACAAGAACTCTCAAGAAAGAGGACTGGAGAGAATTACGAGTAACTCTCAAGTGTCTGAGACTTTCTGAATAGCATCAAATAAGTGCTTTTGAAAAGTTCCCCAGAGAAGCTGAGTACAACACTTCAGCCTTGGGTGAGGCAGAAGTTCAGGTTCCCACGTGCCCAAGTGCCAAGCACTTTTGCTAACAAGTCAAAGATGCACTGTAGTTTTACAGTTCTATCTGATAACTTATTAATGTCTGCCATTCTCAAAGATGCTGGCAATCATACTAATTCTTGGGCCTAACAGCCCTGATCCTTAGATTGTTTACCTGAACTGGTTGTGTGATATCCATCTCACTGCATTGCTTCTGTTGCAACACTCACTCTAGCTGAGAAATGCTTCTTCACACACACACACTGACCTGGCTGGGGACAAGAATTCATGAAACACAAGACAGGATCCCACGCCATGGAAGAATACCCCTCCTGCCTAAGATAGCAGACAGGTGAGTAAGCATTCATTCTCCAGACCAGGAGATTACACACTATGGGAGTTCAGGGAAGGAACAAACATGCCCTTCCTGGAAATCTAGGCACAACTTCACCAAAATGCCACCCAGTGGCTGACTGCAAAGCAGAAAAAGATTTTACAGGAGACAAGAGCACCCCAGGGGCAGGAAACCACTGCAAAGTCCCTGAACCTCCCAAGTGCAGTGTCTCCAGAAAATAGTGTCAACTTAAGTTGCAGCTATTTAGGTTGGAAAGATACTTCTGGGTTTGCAGGCAAGGACAGGAAGATGGGGAGCCAGCTCAGAACTTCCCACAGGTAATGATGTGATAAGCTCTGTGTCTTCAGAAAGGATCAATTTGAAGACACAATCACGGCTCACCCAGGTGCTCCCTTCTCTGTTGCTGGCCTGAAGCTGAACCTCTGAACCAGAAGGTTCCACTTACACCAAAATTGCCAAGGGTAAACTGGGGGGAAGAGAAAAGAAAGGTCAGTTAGGGATAAAACAGTTCAAGTAGAAAGAGTAGATCTAGGCAGTGGGTTTGGGAGCATCGAATGGTATCCCCAAGACACATGTCAGAGGCTGGAGCTCTGTGGCCTAATGGTCAAGTGAAGGGGTACACAGCAAGGGCCCAAGGCATGGCAGGATTCACCAGGACAGGATTCACCAGGTCCTGCCTCCCCTTACTACACAGCTGATGTCCCTACATATCAAGACAAGGCATGCAAAACAGGAAGAGCCGGTCTGGGTGGGGATAAAGATGTGGACTGTGGACGTGCTAGGCTTGGGTCAAATACCAGAGGTGCATTGGGAAACATCAAGCAAGCAGTCATAAAGACGAATGTGATATTTACAGGCAAGATGGTGACACAAGTCACAGCTCCTGCTCACAAATTCCCCCAGAGACAGAGGTCAAGAGTGCAGGCACAACAGCCTCCAGGCAACTCTGCAGGCCCAGTGCCCATTATAGGGCCTAAAATGGCACAGCATCCCATAGATCAGGTTTACTAAGAGGTCAAAAATATGTATCATCTTTTATTTTTATTCTAACTCACTTAAATAGAGGTACTTCCAGTATGACAGGAACCCATAACTGGCCAAATGGACCTCCTCCTGATCAGGAGGGTCAAGCAAACTTCTTCTAATTTAGAACCCTCATATTTCCCATCCTTCTATGACAGTGTCACTCTCTGTCACATAGTCCCTGTCACTCAGGAATCTTTCTTTTATTGGGGTCACCATTCAAACTTTTTCTGGGTTGGCCCTGTAATTGGTCTAAGGGGTTTCCTGATGTCTCTTCTGACTGGGAATGAGGTAAAGAGCAGATTGTGGATGAGATGGAAATTGAATGTGTAATGAGTTTTCCCAGATTTCTGTGCTGGTGCTGAACTTTGCTTTGGACAGACTGGAAACTGACCATGTAAAGCAGACATTCTCCAGGAAGTAGCAGAAAGAAGGCAGACAGAACCACTGTGGGCAGAGGTTCAAATCATGAGACAGGCCTTCCTCCAGCTCTAGTAGGTTCTGAAGTCCCTCAAGATGACCTCTGAATGCACCCTTTGTTACTCGGTCTCTTTCCCTGGGTAGAAGGCACTGGTAGGGGCTTCTTCAAGCTTTGTCTTAGAGCTGACTGCCCCATCCTAATGGCCTAACCCAGGCAAGCTGACCTGGGCTCACAAGGTCAGCAAGGGTCTCAGTTAAGAAGAATGACTATGCATTGTGTGCATCTCTTTCAAGACTGAATTAGGACTTTCAGGGAAGAAGATGTGCTATGCCACAACACTGCCAAATCACTGACCCTCATTAGTTAAAGGGAGTTCAGACCATGTGCCTATGTTCACTCAGATAAGACCTGGGCAAAACAGAAGCCAACTGTGTTATAAAATGAAAACTTGTTCACCTTAAAGGATGACCTGGAATACTTCTGGTTAGAAGTTCATGACACACAAGATTGTAAAAGACTTAAAGAACTCTGAGCAAACAGCTTGTCTGGTTAAGTAAACTAAAGAGAAAATTCTTTCACTTTTGAATGTTTCATTGCTAAAAGGAAAAATGACACTTTACATTGTTAACATTTGCTAATCAAAGGAGCCTGGAGTGTGCTTGGAGTCAAATGGGTTCATTTACCCCTTTGCATTTTGTTAAAATAAACTAGGTATGTACGGGTTAACAAATAGAGACTTTCTAGGTTTCATCCTGCAGCAATAAAGCATGAACTTCAAAATGTAGGTACTACAGTTTCTAAAGGCCTAGCTGGGCCAGCGAGCTCTCCAAGAAAATGGGGAACAAGAATGAGGGGCCTACCCAGTGTCCCACTTCTCAGGTGAGAAACTGGAGTCAAATCTACCTTAGTGATATTTCATCTCCTATTTTCTTCTAGCTTGTATACTCATAAACTGCTATTCTTTTACTAAGATTTCTTATTACTAATAGGCTTTTCTGCCTTTATGTATTGATTCAACAGTTCTCTAGTTGATAGTAATGACTTTTCATAATTTGGGTAATCTCACCTCCACAAGTTGGCAGTGGGAAAACCCTACTCATCTTCTACCTTCAGCCCATCTGGAAATTGTTATTACTATGGGCAGAAACTCATAAGCAACCCTAACAACATGAGCATCTTTTACCTGGGGAGATGAAGGCCAGAGAGGTAGGACCACTTCTCCCATCTCTCTGGAAACTGGTCATACTCCTGTCTTTCACCAAATAATATGCTTGTCATGAAAGACACAATAGGAAGGGAACACTAAATATGAAAAGGCAGAAAGGTTGAATCTTTTTCTCCTACTTTGCACCGGCCTTGTACTGTCTAGTCCTCAGTGCCAATAGGACGCCATGAGATCAGAAGACCTCCCAGTCACTGAGCCAGATGCCCATTTCCTCCACATGCCCACACACTCCACCCAGGCCCCAAGAGATCACTCCATGGGAGCAGCAGCCTGGCTCTCTGAACTGACCGAGTCTCTCTTCAACTCTCAAAACCAGGTGGGGCAAACTTTATTTCCAACACACAATCACCAAACCCTAACCAAAGGTGTACAGCTCAAAAACACAGTGGCCAGGCTGGCAAGATAGCTCAGTGGATTAAGCACCTGCTTTGGCAAGTGCAGGAACCAGGGTTCAATCCCTGGTCCCATATGCAACCCCAGCCCCACCCCCAGGGCATGCTAAACCTGCGAACAAGTCCGGGTGTAGTGGAGCACACCTATAATCCCAGCACTGGGGAGGCTGAAAACAAGGATCACTATGAGTCTGAACTGTGTAGTAAGACCCTGTACCAAATACACAAATGAAAAGAAAATAATGATCAACCCAAGTAGCCCCCATATTAAGTCATCCCTACTGCTCACTAAGTAGCAAGGACCAACACTCACTACCACCTATAGGCCCAGGGAAATCCAGACAATCCCCCAGAAACATGGTCTTTTCAAATTTCTGGGGTCCCTTTCTTAATTCCCTATAAACATCTGAGCACCCTTCAGAATCGTTAAGCAGTAATGTGCGTGTCTTTGCTGACTCCCAAGTAGGTGTCTTCCCTATGCTCTCCTTAGCCAACTCCCACCCCCAATGCAGAGATTACATTACATCACAGAAATTGAGATATTGTGTTCTCTGTAGACCTAATAAAAATATATGCATTTTAGCCAGGCATCACACAGAATCCATGGTGGGTCTCTGACTTGTTACAAGGTTCACTAGTCTGGGTTTAATTCTGCTTCCACTAGGGCTGGGAGGGCTTCCATCTGCAAGCTCAAAGTAGAGAAGGCTGCAGAAACCCACCAACAGACTCTGCTTACCACAGACTCTTCTCCACCCCTGCAGCCCAGACAGAATTACAAAGACCACCTGCTTCCATTGCTGCTCTATAACAAGCATTCTGTCTGACTGTGACAAATTCAAAAGGTGCCCCAAGGACTGAGATCCCAGCAGCCTTGAGAATCTGTAAGAATTCCACACATACTTCATTTTCTTTTGAACATTAGATTGCTTCCCAAGATGCATAACAAGGTACCAAGCGCACAATAAGTACTGAGTAAATACTAAAGGTGCCCTGGACACAGCACGATTGGCTGTATCTTGAGAGCCCATGATGGGCAAAATATCTGCACCATACAGAGGTTTTCATGCTATACAACACCTGTAAGACATGAAATGCAAGCCCGGGTGGAAATGCAGCCCACATGAAATTGCACGCCAACCAATACATATGGCCAACGGAAAGGCTATTTTCCTGGGTCCCTGATTCTACGACTGCTTTAACAGGCAACACTGAAAATGAAGGCATGAATAAAGGCTTTGATGCTAATTATGAGTATCCTCCATCACGTAAATGTGGCTGGAGTGCCTGCATAGGAAGACAGCTGTAACATAATTAATCACTCATAAGCAAGATCCATCAATATCAGCTTTTAAAGGTAGGAGCATGCACATATGTGTGCATGTATGTGCACGCATGTATACTTCTGCAATATCTGCAACTTATTGCCGATACATATTTGCCACTGGCAGTGAGGCCAACTCCAACACAACACATTTGGGAACTGTCCAAGTACTGTGATGCTAGTGGTCATCTCCCAGGGACCTAGTGTATACACAAAGCCACCCACAGCACATCTGTAAGTACTGAGCTCCCTCCAACTTTGACTACAAAGTGTGTGAAGAGCTAATGGTAGATGCTGCATGCAACCCTCTGGGAAGCTCAGATGTCCTGGAAAGTTGCCAACAGAAGAGCTGACGAAGCATCTAAAGCTGCAATTCCTAGAAAGGGGCCAGCAGCCCCTACACACACTCACTCAGGGAAAACATGGGCCGTGGGGTGCCTCTGTGAGAAGAAAAGCTTCTGCTGGGTTACATCACAGCCATCCCCTTCCAAGGCAGGTGCCTCCCAGCCACACCCTCATTTACCAAGTTCCTCCCAGAAAGGGAAGTGTGCTGATCTCCAGATGCTAACTGCATCTTTTGGAGGAGACTGTCAACCCTGAAGGCCATTGACCCAAGGCAGAGGGTTAACAGAGTTGTGAACTGGAAGACACTGCATGAAGAATGGCCTGGTTTCATTCCTGAAAGGTCAAACTAAAGTCTTCTGAGCTGGGGCAGCTGAATTCAGTTTTCACAGGTCATGATTCTTCCCCATGCGGAGGGCACCACACCGCAGGTCCCAGATCAGCACCACAAGTTCAAAAAGTCAAAGACCAATCAATTTCCAGATTGACACTGTTTCCCCATAGCCTGACCCCAGTAAAGGAGAGGTGCCAAGTTCCTGCATGAAGCTCTGAATTCCCACATCTAATATACTATTCCCACTGACATGTATATGGTCAGAACTTAAGAAATTTTGAATGAATTAGATCCCCAAAACCACAGGAAACAGCCTGATCTCAGTGTCTGTCTTCAACATCCTAAGTTCGTGAACTCATTGGGAAAGAGAATACTATTCTCTCTGACTCTTCACCAATGGAAGTTGTAAGAAATATAGAACAGCCACAAGAAAATTGCAGAAAGGAAAAAATATCAGGTGTGTGTGAAAACATGTGGGTGGAGCTGGCAGCTTGGAGGGGTGGAGGACTAGACACCAGTGGTAACCAGAAATGCAGCTGCCACCATGGCTCTAGAGGACCCTGATTTCAATGCTGGACCACGCCAAGGGCTTTAAGCATCCAAGGGAGAAATTTAGGCTGCTTCTGAAATGTGAGTACAGACATAGCTCAATGGACTAAGCATTTGCTTAGGCAAGTGCAAGCACTGCGGTTCAATCCCCAGCACCACAGGCCAGGCCAGCCCTGCCCCAGGGTGTGCTGAGCAGGCCACAGAGTCTGGGGCCCATGGCGCATGCTTGTAATCCCAGCACTGGAAGGCTGAAAACAGGAGGATTGCTGTGTAATAAGACCCTATATGAAAATACATTTTAAAAAATCAAATTAAAAAAAATTAAATTTAAAAAAATTTAAAAAATGAAATGAAATATGAGCACTTCTAATCTACAAGCTTCAGAGGAAGCTGCACTTAGGAACAGGTAGCTAAGAGCAATTCGAATCAGTTCAGAACTACTAAAGTGAGAAGGTGGCACCAGTGCATTAGATTCCTGATCTAACTTGTGGAGGACCACCTGGATGACTCTCCTTGAAAAAAGAATAGCCATCTCCAGCTTGACTGAACCTGGCCCTATTTCCATGTATTGACTGATATGTGCAGAAGAGGCTAGGACTTTTCCTTATCCCTTCAATTGGCTTCAAATAATGCAAATCAGTCTAACTGAGGTGTTGATGTATAGTCTTTGAATCAAGGCAACAGGTCAATGTTACCCCACCCCATCGCTCCAAAAAAACATGTGTGAACTGAGCAAACATTTGAGAGCCATGCTCCACGCTGTCAGCTAGGATCAAAGCCTGAGATAAGAGGCTATGACTTCCCAGGACGGTAAAGGTTATATACCAGAAGTACCAACCCAAAACATTACATACTACCTCAACTGTGTCATGCAGATTACTCTGTCCCATATCCTCTTTGCATGTTGCAGAGGTGATTCCAGCCTCCTGCCTGGCCCAGCTCACAGCACTCACCTACTTCCCATCATTCTCACAGTCACTCATCCTCGAGAAACTCCCCTCTTCACTAATTAATAAAACCCAAGTTAGGCTTTCAATTGAGGCTTTTGTTCCAGTTAGCCATCATCCTAGCTGGACTTAGGACCCGTTGGCTCCCCACAACTACAAATATGGCTTAATGTCTTTATTCTCAGCATGGGTTACTCTGGAAATAGTAGATTGGAATTAACCCACTAGAATTCCAATAGCTTCTCCATGGGATTACAAATATAAACTTCTAGGACTTCAACAAGGACCAGAAAGGGATCACTATGTAACTGAAACCCAATGTCAGCAGTGAGATGAATCATAATAAATTTAAGCAGTCAGAAAGCATCAATGAAACATTTCCTAGGGTCTTCTTGCTAGATCATAAGGTGACATTATTACTACTAGCTTTATCCAATCAAGTAACATCCTTGCTTTGCTTCAGTCAGCTTATAAAAACTTGCTGCCCACACAGCTGGATCAGAGCTCTCTGAACTGTCAGGTTCAAGTGCTGCCTGACTCATGAGTCCTTTAATGTTCAAATGAACCATTTAGTTTATTTTTCTAAAGTTTTTCTTCTGATGGAGATACATGCAGCCCATCTTTGAAACCTCCCCTCCCAGGATCGCTTGATCCCCTGCTTCCTCTTTCCTGCTTGCTCTCTCTGTTCAGGACTGAGGAGCTTCTTCACCCACCATACCTTCCTTTCGTTGCAAGGTGTCTTACTGCTGGCTGGAGGGCAAAATCTTAAAGATGAAATCCCAGCTCACCTGCTTCCTTCCCCCAGCAGAGTCTAATTCCTTCCTTTCAGAGTGGAGAAGGCTGAGTGAGGCAGAGACTGCCATCTGCAATCACAGGTCATGGAGCTAGGAGATCTGTCCGGGGCCACTACCTGACTTGCACAACCCACTGCAAAATATAAATGCAGGCTGTTTGGCTCAAAAAGTAGGGCCAAAGTTCCTCTCCCTTCTACAGTCTCTATTTCCATCTATGGTGGTATTTTTAAATTTGATATTTAATATCATGGTCCTTTAGGTGGTTCTGGTCACTGAGTTGGGACAGTCAAAGCATGTCAGCCTGATAGGCGAAACACAGGCTTGAAGATAAAATCAGGAATGTCAAGATTGCCCTGAGAAGACTGCCCAGCAAGGTCACCGGCTAGCATTATCCCATAAGCCACAGTACCTTACTGGCTCCCAGAATCTGATCATCTCCTGTGTTCCTGACCCCTCCTTCACCTCCTGACCTCAGCAAAGGGTGAATCTTCAAGGGAGCCCTCTGAGCATCATTACAGACTTGCACTGTCTGCGTCAGTATCCGACACAGCTGTCACACTGTGCTTTGTCCAACTAGAATCATTTCTGTTTCTGCAACGGCCTGTCCAGTATCTTTACTCTCTTCCCTCAGCCCTGACACCAATCTCTGGGCGTGACTATCGTGTGGCTGTCACATATAAGTCACCCACTTCCCTGAACTCTCAACACGTCCAGGTCAATGGCACCACAGGTTCAACTTCCT
>NDGM011059553.1:0-14484 GCA_002564305.1 Octomys mimax
GGTTATCCATAGGACTGTGCAGACCTCAAAAGTCATCTCTGAAATTGCTGGGCTCCAGACCTTTAAACGTGAAATTTTATTTCTCGCTTTTAAAATCTAAAATCTAATAAACTGAGCTAGAACATTTATATTTTATCATTGACTGCAAGAAACCCAGGATTCTTTTTAAAAATGTTTATCAGTACATGTTTGCAGTGCTCAATGACTGTCTATCAAGAGAAGTCAGTACATGTATACAACACATCTTTTAGCCTTTTACTTTCCCATTCTTGCTCTTTAGCTGCCCTCCTTTCTTCTCTTGGTCTCTGCTCAGAAAAAGATCCATCTCCTTGTTTTCTATTATCTGTCCTTTTGTTTTTTATTTCAAATTTATCCTTCTTCATTTCTGCACAGTATTACATTGCATATGTTTACCACATGTTTGGCCACTCTGTTGATGGCCATATAGACACCTTTGCATATTTAGCTTTTAGGAGTTGTGTTGCCATAAACATGGGTATACATATGTCACTGTAAGTTGATGTCTTTAACTCTTTTGGAAAGATATCTAGAAGAAGAGTAGCTAGGTAAATGGAATTTCTAATTTTAGTTTTTTTGAGGAGTTTCCATAATAATTTCAATAGCAATTGTGAGGTTTCTTTTTTCCTGTACTCTTGGCATCTTTTGTTATTATGTGATATCTTGATGATAGCCATTCCTTCTGGAATAAGAGGGAATTACAGTGTTATTTTAATTTGTATTTCTCTGATGACAAAAGATATTGAACATTTCTTTGTACTTACTGGATACTTGCTTTTCTTCTCCTGAGAGGTGTCTATTCATTTCAGTTGCTCACCTTTTGAATAGGTACTTTATTTTGGGGGAGTCTGTTTGAGTTTGTTATGTATTCTTGATATTCTGTGTGAAGAGAGACTGTCAAAATTTTTCCTCTGGGTTGTCTCTTTAATCTGTTGGTTGTTATTTTGCTGTGCAGAAGCTTTTTAATTTTGTAGCATCTCATCTCTTGATCTTTGGTGTTACTTCTTGTGTAACTGGGGTTTTGTTCAGAAGGTCCTTCCTTATGTCTACATCTTCAAGAGTTTAACCTATTTTATTGTTAAATAGTCTGTTTGTTTCAATATTTAATTATTTGATCAATTTTGTGTTTAGTTTAATGCACGGGGAGAATTATGGGTCTAGATTCAATTTTACACATGTACATAGCTAGCTTTTGCAGTACCATTTGATAAAGAGGGTATCTTTCTCCAACTAATAGCTTTGGCACCTTTATTAAAGATCAGATAACTGAATGTGCCTCGGGTTGTTTTGGTATCATTTATTCTGTTTCATTGACCTGAAAAATTCTTTAAGATTTCCCCCACTGCATAGAAGGCATTATGAAAAATATTGTATTGGTAATAGTTTGGATAAAAAATAATCTGGCTTTAAGTTTTTTATATTGCATTTTAGATATTTTAATGATTATCTTTCCTTAAGAGGAGAGTTCTAAGGTAAGATTTATTTTCTCAGGAACTATGCATATATTTTAAACTATTAGAAAACAATATTTATTAAGGGTAAGACCTAGTAAATTTTTATTAAACAATTGTTTGTTATTAAATAGTGTCAAGATAATATAAGTGAATTTTTTTATTATTTACCATTAATTACATAGCACCTAGTATCGTTTGGTAAATAGCATAGCACAGTCAATGATACTGTGGGCTTACTACAATCCTAGATATAAGAGAAAGATTTATTTCAAATCAAAGAAACTAAGGAGGATTGTGGAAATGTAGGAAATGCCCAGTTGCCTAAGCGTCTTTTCTTTTTTTTTTAAAATATGTATTTTTAGTACAGGATCTATAGGATCTACAGGTTCTCACTACATAGATTGGACTCATAGTGATTCTCCTGTTTTCAGCCTCCCGAGCACTAGGATTACAGGCTTATGCCACCATGCCTAGTCTCAGTCACTGTCTTAGTGTGCCCCAGGGGTGGGCTTGCACTGCAGGCCAGGGTGCGCTCTGCTTAAGCAGATGCTTTAATCTGCTGAGCTATCTGGATGGCCCTTAAGTATCTTTTAAATAAAGCATCATTTTAAATAAAGCATCAATCATTGTGTTATTGGGAAATATCTGAGTTTCTAAAGGAAGACTCTTGGTGTCAATGAATTAATTATGTGTACAAGTTAGAGTTCCCTATTAGTGTTTGATAACTCATAATATGAGGTTTTATTAAGTTAATAATAGCACTAGGATATTGTATCCCATAACTCAGTTATCAGCATTCAAAGAATTCATAACAAATAATATTATGATTGATGAATTCTTTAATATTATGGTATCTTGAATAGCCTAATATTTGACTTGCTGATGTTCACTAAGAAACTCATGCCAATCTTATTTGCAGTAATAGGAAGAACATTATTGCTTCCAGTAATATTAAATATGGAGTGGCAGCTGAGTTATTAACACTACAACAATGAAATTGAATTTGCCAGATATCTACCATTTCCCCCCCTCTGGAGGTTTCCTATGTGACTAGAAGACATTCACAGTGCTTTATATATCTGTTACTATTTTCTATGAATAGACAATTCCCCAAACAAAATGTGCCATGTGTAACAAAGAACATTATAGAAAGTTTTAGTCCCGTATGATTAAAAATTAAAATCATTACTTAGCAATGAATGTGAATATGATGTGAGATCGTAATATCGCTTTATCCTTGGATTATCTCATAGCATTTGTAGGTTATGATTTGTCACTTATATTCTATCTCAGTCCAAAATAATAAAAGTTGAGCTTCATTAAGTTAGTCGTAGAATTATATTGATTATCTCTGAAAGTTAGCAAGGGTGTGTACATTGGGTTATCTCAATGAAGGAGAATAGAAGGCTCCCATATTCTCACTCAGGGTATTCATAGGGTAAAATTGTGTTTATCTATCACATGATAGCAAAAATACTAGTATCTTGGACCCTTAGGAAGAGTGCTACCCAGAAGAAGCAGTCCAAATGGGGGCCAGGATTCTCAGGAAATGACCTCTGTCACTTACACTGGATGTCCACCGGAAAAAAGTTATTCATTAAAGACCTTCCCTATGTACAAGAATGGTAAACAGTTCAATATCACAGCCAATAGAGTAGGTATTCTGTAGTCCCCTGGGCCATCTCCCCCAGAATGTTAGCCCTGGAAGAGTCTTAAGGAATCTGTAAATAGTGACTTCATTTTTCTCCATGTCATGATTACTACCCTTCCTTTTAAAACAAAACAAAACAAAACAAAACACCCATGTAAATTTATCTCTTCTTTTGTATATTTTAAGTCTATTGGTTAGGTATTAATACAGAAATATTTCCATCAACTGTTAGTAGCATATTTGACTGTTATTGATTTTTCTGTAATCATTTATTTTTGGTAAACAATTCTGGTTGAATATAAAGTTATGTAACATTTTAAATGTTTATATTGTGCAGCTCAGAATTGTTCTGGATTGAGAACATGCGGACAATGTTTGGAACAGCCTGGATGTGGCTGGTGCAATGATCCTAGTAATACAGGAAGGGGACACTGCATTGAAGGGTCTTCGCGAGGACCAATGAAACTTGCTGGAATACACAACGAGATGATCCTTGACACTAATCTCTGCCCTAAAGAAAAGAACTATGAATGGTCCTTTATCCAGTGTCCAGGTAATAAAAATGTGAAAAAAAAATTCAATTTGATTGAACCAAATTATAATCTGTCACTCATCACTGTAGTATGTTAGCATTTTATGCAATCTAGTATATCCAGTGTAGCTTCATGGTAAGTATAAGAATACTTCATATAGCATCTATGGTGGAGTCAGCTGGCCTTATCTTCAAAGCTTCCTTTGATGTTCCCTACCCATTTGGGACCTATAAAGATCCATGCTGAATGCTCCTCAGAGTTGGGTACTGAGAAACTGTGGCATTTATCTACTAGCTCTTCTCCCCCACTGATTGAATAATCCCCCCCTTGAGTATTAACTCCATTGTACTTCTGAGCCATGTTAGTATGTCTAATCAACATCTTTCTTGGTATCAGTAAAAACCTGAGATAGAAAAGTAGGGTACAGGTATTTCAGAATTTTACATAAGCTGCTGACAATTTAAAAGAGTAAGACTAGATAAAAGAAGAGAATATGCCATACAGTATAATAATATCTGCTCCAAAAACTATGAAATAGGTAAAAAAATAACTCAAATCAAATTACAGATTTCAAAAATAACATGGATGAGTTTTAAAGGTACTTCGCTTAGTGGAAGAAGCTTGATTCAAAGGCTACAGATTGTGTTATTTAAATCATATTGCAATCTGAAAATATAAAACTGTGGAGATGAAAAACAGGTCAGTTATTTGCCCAGAGTAGGAAAAGGAATTGATTTTAAGGAGAATCACAATGAAAATTTGATGATTTGGAATTATTGTGTATGAGTTTGTCAAAATCTATATTGTATACTAGGAATGTAACTCACTGGGAAAGCCCTTGCTTAGCATGTGGGAGGCCCTGGGTCTGATCCCAAGCACCATAAGTACAAAAAAGATCTATATGGTTTACCATAAAGAATCAACTTTACTGTGGATAGATTTGAAGACAAGTTAATCAGCATATTGGAGGAGCCAAGAATGGAATACAAATTGTTTCAGAGGAATCTAACTGTATTACATATGTTATAACCTCACTGAAAAACTACTTTAGCGTTGGGGCTGGGGAAATAGCTCAGTGGAACAAGCGCTTGTCTGGCAAGTGCAAGGTCCTGAGTTTGATCCATGGTACCACCAAAAAAATACTTTAGATTTGGAAATACTGTTTTGACTATGTTAAAGAAAGGTTAAAAAATAGGAAAAGTAACCCTATTAATAAGTACACTGTATTCTGTGGTAAGTTTGTTTTTCCTAGTTTCAGATTAATGAATCTAGTTTTATATATAATGGATTTGAATACATACATATGTGAAGTATATTTAATAGGAGGCAGGTTTCGCATAATCAGAAAAGAAAGTTAAAAATTAACAAGGGGTGAAAAATATAGTGAGTCCTTTGGTACTGCATTAGAGCTGGAACATGTTTAGTTCATGTTTAATACATACATGCATGTAACTATAAATATATATGTGTATAAATGAGGTCATGTGCATACATATACAGTATCCCTAGATATCTTTGATGAGAGAGCATAGAAGATATGATACTCTGATACAAAGAAATAAAATGGATCAAATTATTGATTGGTTAAATAAATCTAATGTACAGATCTTGATTTCTAAATGCTATTCTCCAATGAATGTAACAAGAGATTTCTAGTTAAATGGCTAATTCTATGGGTGGGACAGGGAGAATTTGAGACTAGTCTGGATCGTTTTGCATACCCACCTAGTCTTGGTGGCCAGCTCAGTGCACCCAGTGGCGGGGCCGGTGCGGCATGTCACGCTGGGGATCAAACTCTGGTCCCTGTGCTTGCCTAAGCAAGCACTTAGTCCGCTGAGCTATCTTGCTGGCCCCACATTTGAAATTCTTAAGCAAACCTTGCTTGTTTATGAAATATCCCTTTCTTGTATTGCTGGAGTCCATGTGCTAAAGTTTTTCATGTTTTTTTGTACTTAAATCAGTGTGCCTAATGATCAATAGTTTTCTTAACAATTTCAGTAGTTGAAATATTTCCTTTTCCATTTTCTGGAAATATTTGTATAGAATGTATGTTTTTCCTTCTTTTAGTATTTGATGGAGTTCAAAAAGGAAGACATCTTGCATAGGTTTTTCTTCAGAGAGAGATTTCATCTAAAATCCATTTTTAAAATAATAGATACGGGGTTATTCAAGTTTACTGGTTTTTCTTGAGTAAGTGTGGTTTTTGCTGAAGAAATTTGTTTATCCAGGATATTAAGGTGGTCTGTATGATCCATAGTGACACCCATTCTTTTATTTTGAATATTCATAGTTTGCATTTTCTGTTTTAGTTAGTCTGGCTAGAGCTTTCAATTTTTGCTGATGCTATGAGTGGCTTTTTCTTTTATGGAATTTTCTATTGCTGTGCCATGCATTTTTCTTATTTTAATTTTCCCTCCTTTCTGCTTTCTTGGCACTCTCTTTCTCTCTCTTTCTATTTATAAGGGTAAATTAGATAATTGATCTGATGGTTTATTTCTAATATAATACCATAATGCTTATAACTTTCTCTAAGAACTAGTTTTGATTAATGCTTTTATTATAGATCAATTTCTATGTTAATTGAGATTTATTTAATATTTGGAATGTGTTTTTTAGACATAATACATTCTTAGTTCTTTTGGCATAATACAGTATCTGGGCCTTTTATATTAAATGTGATTATCAACAATACTTAGCTTTAATTGACCTCCTACTTTTTCCCCATATATTTTTTGTTCCTATTTACCTCTTTTCCTATCTTTCTTTAAATGAACTGAGTATGTTCTATAGCTTCATTTTATGTTTCTTCATTTTATCTTTTTTTTGTATGTACTGGCTTTAGGTTTTAAAATAGTCATCTTAACTTGTCACTATCTACATTTAAGTAATATTCTTCACATGTGTATTACTTATTGACTATGTATTATTGTAAGTGTGTTCTAAACACAATAGTACACTTCTGTTTATTTTTGTATATAGGCAATTATCTTTTGAATATGTTTTAAAAATAAAAATGTTCTTACTGTCAAGAAAAAGTGTAGCCTCTAATAGCTCTGGTATGCCCAAGATGGAGTGATTTCCTTTAATGTGAGATTTTCCATGCTAAACACAGTAGAGTTCAGGAAAACTAGAATTTTTGCTTTTTGAAAATTGACTCAACCTTAGTTGGAGCAATTAAGAAATGAGACAAAATATATGAAGAACAGTTTTTAAGACTTGGATATTAGGCAAAAAAGCTAGTGGTCTTCTGGAGATAGTAAACAAATTAAGTCAGACCTATAGGTGTCCTAGTTTAATGCCTAAAGATAATTTACATGAATAAGGGGATGGAGTCCAAATTAAAGATATTCACCTGTAAGTCTGAGGAAGCTAAGAAAAATACATTACTTGGAAAGGAAACCAAAGAACACAGACCTGTTTAGAGAGAAATCCTGGGGGAAGTATGAAAGGGTATCCTGTGACCTCTCAGGAAAAAACAAAGCAAAACAAAACTATGGGATTGAATACTGCTGAAAATAACGCAAAAAAGGACTAACAAAACTACATTACTTGGATAGGAAACCAAAGAACATAGACTTGTTTAGAGAGAAAGCTCTGGGGAACTATGAAAGGGTATCCTTTGACCACTCAGGAAAAAACAAAGCAAAACAAAGATACGTGATTGAATACTGCTGAAAATAACCAGAAAAAAGGAATTCAAAAAGTACTTGGTAGATATTAAATAGGGCTAAGAATTAACTTCTCTGAAAAGCTAATATAGAAAAACCTCATTATTCATTGAGTGTCGGAGAGAGTATCCAGAGGGGATTTTGCTTCACCTATTTGGAAAAATTAGTGATACAGAATAGGGTGCATTAATTTGATTTATGGAAGACTCATATATAGTCAGAAGAATCACTATTTTTCAATCCCCTAACCAATTTTGAGAAAAAAGGTAAACCTTCTTTATAAAAATAAAAAAATAATATAGGGTCCAAAAAAGCAATTTAAAAAGTTTATGACATCTTTTATCCAATCAAAAGTCAGTTTGTATGCAAAAAAGCAGGAAAATATGACTCATGGCAAGAAAAGAAAATCTATCAAATCCAGTTAAATATATTATTAGAGAAATGATATTGAAGTGATTATTATAAGTATACATTATTCCGTATTTTAAGTAGTGATGAGCTATTAAACATGTCAGGTTTAGTTATAACAAATACTAAATGAAGACCAAATGGAAATTATAGGAATACATCTGAGCTGAAAAATTAATTAAATGTGACTAATACAGAGAAGATAGTAAAAATTGAAGATCACTATTCTCAAAGACAAGCAATAGAAAGTATCCAACATGAAACACAGATAAAGTTACTTGAATAAAATGTAAAGAATATCAATGATGTATGTGAAGTTCATGTTATCCAGTGTTTTTTAAATTAAATATCTGGAGAAGGGACAAGAAGGATATTTGAATAATTAGAAGAAATAATAGCCAAAATTTTCCAAATTTGATAAAATATATAAATGCACAGTGGTAAAATTTTGGTGAACCTTAAGACCAAGAAATATAAAGAAATCTACTTTGGTGTATCAGTATTTCTAATCAGATTGATTAAAACAAGTAACACAAAGGTAGAAGTAGCCAGTGAAAAACATACGTGTTTACAAGAACAGAGCTAAGTCTTATATCATATTTCTTATTGAAAATAAGTGAAAATGGCTGGAAGAGAAGACAGTCATCCAGGGAGCAACAGTAAGGGTGAATGTCTCTGTATGTGCTGGAGATAAGCGGATACCCCGGGGAAGAGGTGGCGGAATAAATGAAAAGATAATTCATCTGGACTGCAATACATGTCTTAAAAGCTTGTGTGTGGAAACCAAGTCACTCCTCACTCACATCTCTTCATCTAACTCAGACCTGGTGTGCGTAGCATGCTGGGAGAGGATTGCCCTGAGGGAGGGAGCCAGCCATTTGGTGATGGCTGCCTGGTTGTACAGACTCACAAATACTTCAACCTTACTGCTGGCACTGTGCCAGAATGTACAACCTGGGAATTCCATGAGCCAAAATGCAAGAGAACTGAGTGGATCAGATTGTTCTAGAAGTGCCTGTAAGTGGTGGGACTGTGAGGATGAAGAAACCCTGTTAATGAGACTTCATTGCAGTAGTCACATGTTACAGTGGGTTCACAGTGGGATCCCCAAGCACCTCTTCGCTGAGTACTGCAGAGGGCAGAGAAAGCCCAATCTGTTATAAATAAGCAGAGCAGTGGAGTGGAGAAGTTGTGACCCTGATGCCCTGGTCAGAGGTATACTCAGCAGAGTCAGAACACAATGGGCACTCTCCTATCATTTTTCCGAAGCCAAAAGGTGTTGGAAAGAGACCACATGAAGTTTGCATACTGCTCTGCACCAGCAAAGTAGGTATCACCCAAGCCTGGGGATGGTAGCTCTTGGTTCTGAGGTGGAGCAGGCAAAGCTGAGACAGATAAGTGCAAACACAGTGAATGTCATTCATTCTGGTGGTCTATTGGACATATATTGAGTAAGAAAAGCCTGGAATGAAGTTATAGAGATATCTGTGACATTTACTCTTCTTCCACCAATAACTAAGGACATAAAATCTATGGATTGCTGCAGTGGATAGCAACTGGAACATATCTTGTGACCCTAAATCCTATTCAGAGGGGCAGCAGTCTTTATGGCTTTGGGCAAGCAATTGATTGTGCTACAGAGGAAACCTCTTGGCTACTTGCAATCAGACTGTGACTCCTATGTGAACAGAGGGAGCTATATCTTCAGTCTGGGTTAATGTTATAGCAACAGTGTGAAGGTTTTCATTTTTGTTTCTATTTTTATTTTGGTTGTTGTAGTTATTGTTTCCTTCTTTGTTTGGTTTGGCTTATTTTGATGGGCTTTCATTTTTCTTCCATCTCTGGGTCTTATTTCTTCACTAGTATTATTTATGTATTATACTTTGTTCTTCAAGATTTTCCATGTCACTCTTTTTTCCTGTATTTTAGGGAAGGCTCTATAGGGTGTTCAGGGTCTCACTACTAGATGAGACTCATAGTGGTTTGGCTATTTACAGCCTCCCAAGTGCTGGGATTACAGGTGCGCTCCACCATGCCCAGTCTCAGTTGCCATCTCAGTGCTCTCCAGGAGCATAGTCGGCACTGCACGCCTGGGGATTGGACCCATGGCCCCTGCGCCTGCTTGTAGGCACTTTAATCTGCTGAGGTATCTGCCCGGCCCTTTTTTTTTTTTGTTACTTCAGGGTACCTAAAGGGTAGTTTGGTGCATTTCTGGAGCTGGGTTCTTTTGTTTTTTGATTGCTTCCTCCCTATTTTTTTTTTTTTTTTTTTTTACCTGTTATCATCATACCTTCTTTTCTCCAGTTTATCTCCTTTTATCTAGTGGCATGAATATAATATATGTGTGCATTAGAGAACAAAGATTAACAGCTTTAGATTCAAAAGTACCATCGAAAGACATGTCAGGGTAATCCTTAACAAAACTGGGCCTAGAAGAACCAAACAAAACCACCTACAATTACATTAGGAGTGTCAGACAGACTCCCTCAATCTCACTTCCATCCATATACATAACTTTTGCAGTCTACACAAGTACTGCATTATTTTTAACATTAACTTTTCTCCTGCTATACAAATAATTCCAAAAAAGCCTAAAGTTTTATCTTTTATTCACCATATTTTTCCTTCTCTTCCCACTGATGTACTCCCTTCATTTTCCCTACCTTCTCTTCTTCTGGCCACCTTCCAAATCCTAGATAAACCATCAAGAGCACCACAATATACTGTATAAGAGGTACTGATGAAAGGGTAAAATTATCAAAAGAGATTTTAATGTTTATGACTGATGATGACTGTATGGTTGGATCTGTTGATGTTATGACAAGTAGAAATTTTCTTTTTCCAACACAATGACTGAGTCCATCTTAACTAAATTGAAT
Organism: Octomys mimax; assembly: GCA_002564305.1. Lineage (NCBI taxonomy): Eukaryota > Metazoa > Chordata > Mammalia > Rodentia > Octodontidae > Octomys > Octomys mimax. The sequence goes on from NDGM011059553.1 coordinate 10,612, forward strand.
ATGTTGAATAAGTAAACAATACCCCTTGACAAGTAAAGCCAAGAATCCATTACTGGAAGATATAACCTCACTAAATAGATTTCATACCAACAACAAACTTTCTTCACCCTATTTGACCTCAATCCTCAGTGCTCATGCACATGTGCATGAGATGAACATCAAAAGAAAGCAACAAAATATCTCCAAAGTATCCTAGCTTTCCCAAACCAGATCCTAGTGACACTGATGGAGAGAAAAGCAAACATCAGATACCCGTACTGTACAGAATGATTAAACAGGAAGCAAAGATACTTAGCAAGTTAAAGAGCACTTAACTCAAAAGACAGTAGGAATATTGAACAAATTGACCAGTGTGGATATGGAAGAACCAATGACAAAATGGGAAGAGCTGACCAAAATGTTCAAAACATGAATGATAAGTTTACCAAAATAATAGATTTCATTAAAAGGTGCTGAATGGAAATCTCAAAGATAAAGAATTATATTGAACTCATACAGAGCAGAAATGACCATGGTAAGGATAAGGTTTCAGAAATCAAGAACAAAATGCAATTTATATGATGATGTAATTAGAGAAACTGTAAGAATGAAAAAAGCAAAAAAATATTTTTTATCTACTAGTTTCTAAATGACACCAAGAAGATTAAAAGTCATGAGAGATTGGAATTAGAGGACAACACATATGCAATAAAAATCTGTTTACAGTTATTAGAGTAGGCAGCCCCATTTTGGAGCAAGCAGGTCCACGCTGGATGTATGGTATCCCCTGACATAAGGAAGCAGGGCTGAACAAAACATGTGGCATACATTCCTCCTACACAAACAAACAGGAGCACGCCAGATGTGTGGTGGCCTTCCTCTGACTTAAGCAAGCAGGCTGGCACTGAATGAGCAGGCAATCTTTGTGGCATCAAGCAGTCTGAATGTGTGGCATCCTTGAGTGTAAGAAAATAGGCCATAGACAGTGGCATGCACTTTCTCACAAAAATAAAAATCTCGTGATCAACTGCTATCCAGCTTTGTGTTTTTCTTTCCCATGGCATGAGTTAGCAGAGCTGGAGACTAACCAACTGACCTAATCATGGATGAGGAAAATAGCCAGGTGTAGAAGGGAGTAACCAGATGAAGTGTCCGCATTAAGTCTGTAAGTCCAGGAGTCCACTTCAGTCAGTGCTCTACTGCCTACATCCAGCAGAGAGCAGAATACTCATTGTTTTTTCCATTTTCTAATGAGAGCAAGGACAAACCTTGGTTTCAGTGTTAATCACATTTTGTGGTGAATGGATAGAGAGGCCTCTGCTGCATGGAGTACATCTGAAAAGACCAAGGTAGTAACTGGCTCAATCCCAAGGCTGCAGATTTTGAAAAAAACTCCACTCATTTTAAAATAGGGATTTTTTTTTCTTGGACTCAATCTTTTATTTGATTTTTCTGTTATTTATTTTTTTCATCAGTGCTTCTTTTTGGTGAGGGGAGTTGGCATTCTTTTTCCCACCCCCAACCCCTTTTGTTGTCTTTTTTTTTTTTTTTTTTTTTTTTTTTGGCAGAACTGGGGATTGAAGTCAGGCCCTTGCACTTGTCGGGGAAGTGCTTATTCTACTGAGCCATCTCCCCTGCCCCTCTCAACCCCTTTTAATTTCATTTTCCTCTTTCAGATTTTTCTTTCTTTTTCTCTGTCTTTTATTACCTATGTATTTCCTTCTCTTCTTTTTCTTATTCTTTCTTTCTTATGACTGTTTTCTAACACTATTAATTTCCTTTCACTCCTCAACAGGACATACTTAATCTCACTTTTATTTCCTCCTTCAATTTTTCAATTTTTTAATTTTTTCCCTAGTTTCCCACATCTGCTTTGCTTGTATTATGAGTAAAAAAAATCAGAAGGCAGCACAAATGACATAAAAAAACTTGTGTCCAGAAATGATAGAATACTTTCAAATTAAGGAAAAAATAATTTATACAGATAAGTGATGCATATATAACCCAAAATAGCCACGATTGGAAAAGAACTTCTTTACAACCACACCAAACAATGTGTGTGTGTGTGTGTGTGTGTGTGTGTGTGTATTTAGGACAGGGTCTACAGGGTTTCACTACACAGATCAGACTCATGGTTTTCCTTTTTTCAGCCTCCCAAGCAGTGGGAATACAGGTGTGTGGCACCATGCCCAGTCTCAATTGCAATCTCAGTGCTCCCCAGGGGCAGGGGCTGGCATGACAGGTGGTGCTGGGGATGGAACCTCAGTCCATGTGTCTGCCTAAGCAGGAACTTTAATCCACTGAGCTATCTAGATGGCCCTAAAACAAGATATTCTTGAAAAAAACTAAAATTATCAGTTCTGTTCAACTATGCTATTCACTGAGTATTTTAACATTCTATTGAAAGATATCTTATAGTGATATAAACATATCTGTGTTTATAGCAGCACAATTCATAGTGGGTAAATCTTCAAAGTGGTCTATATGTCCAACCACAGATGAATAGATACATAAAATGTGGCATTTATACACAGTGAGGTACTACTCTGTCATAAAGATGAAACTGAGTTATAGGAAAATTGATTCCCCTTGAAAACATATTGTTAAGATAAATCTGTTAGAAATTCAAGCTTTAGGGGCTGGGAGATAGCTCGGTGATCTGAGTGCCTACCTGGCAAGCACATATCATGTCACCAAAACAGGGCATGATGGTCCACACCTGTATTCCCAGTGCTGGGGAGTCTGAAACAGGAGGATCACTATGATTCCAAGCTATTTAGCTAGACCCTGTATCAAATAAATAAATTAATAAAGCAATGCAAACTTTAATATCACATGGATTCTATTATATAAGAAACCTCAATTATCATTTGAGGAATAGAAAATTGGTAATAACAGATAAGAATATAGAACTGTCTCAATTAGGAAAGAGATCCAGACATATAGACAGAAAAAGTGGAAGGAAAAGGGATAAGGTAAATAATTAAGATATGTTATATACTTGTCCCAACTCTGCAAAGGAAAGTAAATACTATATAATACAAACATGTACTAGTAATAATAAAGGAAAAGGAAAAACAATTTATATTATAGTATTTTCTAACATATGTATGAGGTTTGCAGGATGCCAGATAACATGAATAAAAGAGGCTCCCCATGATGAATCATAGTCAAAATGCCAGAAGTCTAACAGAAAGACTAAATCAGCACAGATAATGGAGAAAGGCAAAATCTGAAGTAGAAAGTTAGAAGTCATTCAGATTAGAACTGAATATTCAACACAAACTTTAAAGGCCAGGGAGAGACTGGAGTTAGGACTTTCAACTCCTAAAAGAAGACACGTTCCATCCCAGAGTAGTATATCCTGCAAAATAGTCTTTAAAATTTATGGAGAAAGCAGGACCTTCCACAGCATGAACATTTTAAGAATTCATAACCACCAAATCAGCATTCCAAATAATACTCCAGAATATTGTATAGCAAATGAAGCCAACAAAGCCAAAATGGTGGGTAGAGTGAATATGTGGAGCAAGATAAGTTACTGGAAAGAGAAAAATTAAAGGAGTCAAACTGAAAAAGTGAACAATGACATGGATAATTCACTGAGTTTCAGTAATAGTATTCAATGTACAGTGCTTCAGCTCACCAATTAAAAGATGCAGTTTGGTAGGCTAGATCAAAGAACAAGACCAACAAGTTTGATATATTAAAGATTTCTCCAATTCAATAAGAAACTCATTGTATAAAAATCAGGGAAAGGAAAATTACGTTATAAGTACAAAAACCCAAACACAGAAAGCATATGTGGCTGTTTTTATTTCTTTTTTTTTTTAATTTTTCAAAATATTTCTTTATCTTTTGTTTTTATTTTTTTATTATTTTTTATTAATTTTA
>NDGM011059561.1:0-27570 GCA_002564305.1 Octomys mimax
TGGGCTGGGAGTGGTCCCGCTGGCGCAGGCTAGCAGGAAGCTCTCCCACACACTCACCGGACCCGGGCTGGAACTGGGTCTCATGGTGTATAGTATGTAGTGCAAACATATGCTAATAAAATTTTTATTTTTATTTATTTATTTATTTATTTATTTGTATTTTAGGGAAGGGCCTACAGGGTGTTCAGGGTCTCACTGCTAGATCAGACTTGTAGTGATCCACCTGTTTACAGCCTCCCAAGAACTGGGATTGCAGGTGTGAGCCACCATGTCCAGGCTCAATTGCTGTCTCAGTGTGCCGTGGAGCGGGGCCAGCACAGCAGGCTTAGGTACAATTTTTTAAAAGAACAAGTTTTTCCAATTAAACTCTAGTTATGAGTACCAGCCCAGCTTTTCTTAGCACTTTATCTGTATCCATGCTTCTTACAGAGTGCAGCAGCATCTTAAGATTGTCAAGGACATGTCTTAGCTCAAGTGCTTTGCCCTCTGTTTGTTAGAACTGACAGCTACACATGGCAGCTAACATTTATTGAGTATGAAAATGAATTTTCAGATTCTGTACGTAGTGTTTCATACATTATTTCTAAACTGTCCAACTAGCCCTCAAGAGAATATTATTAATCTTTGCTCCACTTGAGAAAAGTGAGTTTCAAAGAAGTTACACCAAATTACACCCCTTGAAAATGGTGGAGTCTGTCTGACTCCTCCAAGGCACTATACTGTGTGGTCAGTTTCACATGCTGGTGTGATGTTTTCAAAATAATAGTTGTGCCTAGATTCTAGAAAGGAAATCTACAGATTATCAAGATTTAAGTCCTCAGACTGGGCATGGTGGTGTGCACCTGTATTCCCAGCTCTTGGGAGGCTGAACACAGGCAGATCACTATGAGTCCAATCCATGTAGTGAGGCCCTGTAGACCCTGTAGACCCTTACTAAAAATATGCACATACACACACAAAAAGATCTAAGTCCTCAACTATTGTGTATTTCAGGCTGTGTTTCAGAGTCTTGTTGAATATTCTGCACCCAGTGGGTGCTTAATTGAAAGTCTCTGAGTGATCACCTCTGTTTGTGTGAATGCATTTCCTCTTCAGCCATTTTTCTTGATCTTGGGGTCGAGTGTTGTTCCTTTCAATGCTGGGCCAGCTGTCAACATTTCAGCTCCAAACTCAGCTCCCACTTCCTGTCCTGAAGTGACAGACTGAGCCTTGTGTGCCTCTTTGGTAGACAGTGATGTTGACCAGGAAAGGACAGGTGTAGGAGAGACACTTTCGCAGGAGGGGCTCCTTTTGGCCCCTTCTTCCTGTGTCACACTTTCTTACCAAGACGTGGACATCAGGGGTGGGTAAAATAGAGGTACAGGTGCATTCTTAAACAGGATAGCTCTGTCCCAGCCATGTGCCCAGAGTGTACTGCTCTGACTGGACCCATTGCTATGGTCGTCTCAGCTTAACGCTGCTCACCTGAGGCCTCATGACTCCAGCCTTGCCCCTCCTGCCCCTGAGTGCCGACTCCCAACATCAACTTTATTGCTTCCTGGAAGGTTGTTTCCCGCTTGTCCATGACTGTAGGTGAGCTCTGGCTGAGGAGACATGACAAACACTGCAGCCTTCCTTTTTCTCCAGTGCATTCTAATCCTAGCCTCCCTCAACTCCTCAGAGTGGTCTTTATAGCTTTACATTTGCTTTGTCATCATTTACTAGTCCCTATATGATACCTCTTATGTGTAAATCCCAAGTTATCCTGGTTAAACCCAGATTGATACACACCTGGCATCTAAACCCATCTCCTGGTAATTCTCACATTCTGGCTATTTTATTTTCTGTGGATCTTTGTGACTGTATTTGATTCCTTCCCCACCAACATGCTAGTTGGTGCCTAAGAGATATCTATTGAGGTGCCTGAGGTCATTTACAGTCTGGATGGATGTACTTGGAGAGCCCTTTAGCTTGAAGAGGTTACGTGAACCGGACTATTGCTTGTCCACATGCCATATGCGATAAAAGACTATTTTTTAAAAAGTTGATTTCTAGATCTGTCATAAACAAGCTTTTCATACAGAATAATCAAAATAAAGTGTGAAAAGTGGAGAATTTTTAAAATTCTGAAAACTATCAGTTCGTTTTTAAAATATTAAAGTCAGTTTTGAATATGTAATTATCAAACTCCTATGAAAGTGTCTAAATACTTATCTTCTATTGGTTTGAAGTGGGCCAGTAACACAGTGTGTGGCCCATTCCACAAATAGCCCTCATCTCAGCTATTTCCTCAATGTCAAGAGCTGTTCTTTGTTCTACACCCTGGTTCTCAAATGTAATCTGCTCATTGCACCTTGCTTGCACAGGGAGGGCTTGGGTTACTTTTTCAAGAGACAGCAATAGACTCTCATTCATCCTCCAATTCTGTTCACATGCTTCTTCCATGTAGCATGTGCAACAACACAGCATCTTTCCTTGGTCCCATTTTAGCCTGCTAGGGTAGCTTTGGTTTCCTTTTATGCCTAAAGTCCCTCTTCCATTTATCAGGAGATCATAGCTGTGGCAATAAAGTGTCCCCATGTTTCCCTGGGCTGTAGGCCACTGAGTTTCTAAACAGGCACAGGAGCATGGTCCCTCCCTTCTCATCCCCTCTTTTTTGCTGTGAAGAGCCAGAGTGCAGGGTTATTTGCATATGAGACTTGTGATAGCGCAGGTTGCTCCCAGCCATGTGTCAGAAGCTTGAGTTCAGCCCATCAGCTGGAAATTACAGAGCTGCTCTGATGTCCAGCACAAACACTGTAAACGTATCTCTGAATGTTGAAATGGAGCTGGGCTATAATACCCAACTCCCTGTCCTTCCATTCCAACCTGGGCATGGCATGCTCCTGCCTCTTAATTACTATCGTTATGTTAGTCTATCTAAAGCCTTATTGCTAGCATTCTTTGTAATCCATGGTTATTCCACTGAGTTTATTTCCCCATCTTTCCTCTGGGTTTATGTCCTGCCTTCCCAGCTCAGTTTGTCGACCAAGATTTATTCTCTATTCTGGGCAGCTCATTCCATTGTTGGTGCTCACTAGATTGTAATAGAAACATCATGCCACCGAACTGAGAGCTGAAGCTGTATTACCATGATACAGCCCCAATTTTACAGGTGCTGCTCAGTGCCAGAGAGCTTTAATGAAATGCTCAAGGTCACAGAGCAAATCCAATGTAGAACTAGGGGTGAGACCAGCTGTTGTGAATTTTGAGTCCACATCTCTTGTCATTGTATCAGATTGTCTCTTAAAACCACAAGAGATGCTCTTATCAGTGTTGTTCCATGGGTGTTCAGTTCACTGCCGTCGATACTGTCAAATGAAATCTTCAAATGCTAGCAGTCTGCTGTGAGACACTCTCCACCTGCATGAACATGAGCATTGTAAGCAGCAACAGGAGCAGCAGCAGCAGCAGCAGCCTAGAAGGGACTGGAAAATCTAACTGTGGTTGATGCCGGTTGTTAAAGCTTGTCTTCTTGGAAGTTGTTCCAGGGTGACAATGATCACTACTGGCATTCATTAAAATGACAGTGACAAAAACAAGTACCATAATTTACCAAAACAAAATCTAAGCTACCAGGAAGCCCATGGCTTCTGTTGAGAAGCCACAAGTAATGTCCCCAGTAATCAGATCCAAAATGATTCTGGTATTAAATATGCTTTTTCCAAACACTACTTTCTCCCTCCTTCCTTTTCTTGTTCCTTCTTTCCCTCTGACCACTTCTTTCCTCCCTTCGTCCCCCTCTACTGGGTCAAGGCCAGGTGAAATCAAAAGATGGTGAACTAGATTGTACATAATTTAATATAAATTTCCAGCATCCAGTCTAGGCATTTAAAACTCATTCCAAGCAAATCCTATAATGATGATTTTATCTAAGCTCACTTCAATTCTTGCATAAGTCTTTCAGGGTAAATTTTATTCTGTTCATTTTATAGATATGAAAAAAATATCTCAGAGAAAATAACCCTTGTCTGTCTGGTAAGGCACTGGGTTTCAGATGTGGGTCTTTCTGGCTCTGAATCTTACCATTCTTTATCTCTATACCACACTTTCTCTTTAAGGAATTTGACACCAAGTAACAGTAGTGGTTCATTTATTTAGCTTTAACAACTGCTGGTGAGTGGTGGCAGTTGTAATAGCAATGTGTCAATAATTAGTCAGTGTGAACTGGGGAGGGCTAGGTACTGAACAAATCCTTGGTACTGAAAACAGAACAACTTTTAGAAAGAATTAAGTCAGGATTTCAACTCTGCCTTAGGTGCTCTGTGTAGCTTGCCAACTGTTAGCCATAAAGCCAAAGGACAATGACGTGAAAAGGATCATAAATCTCTGAGGATTCAGGATAACTTGTTTGACCTCACTTTAAAGTTTGATTATTGGGCCAGGGAGATAGCTTAGTGGAGTAAGTGCCTGTGTGGCAAGTGTAAGATCCTGAGTTTTACCCCTGTACCACAAAAAAGAAAAAAGAAAAGAAATAAAGTTGATTACTGGGACATAAGAAGGAAGTCGAACTAAGGAGAATGAGACTTTCTTTGTGAAACTTAGGAAGTTGCTTTTTTCTACCAGAGTCATCTTCTACTGTCCAACCTCATGGTACATGGTCTGACCCAAACCTATAGCATGTGTTTAAATAAAAATAGCTTATTACAGTTAAAGACAGATTGTAATTAATTTCCTTAAAATACTCCCCGCTGCTTTGAACACACTTATACTATCATTGGGCCATGTTCTGTAGCAGTTCTGGAACTTCTTTTCTGTCTTGTCATGACTATTTGGACATCCTAAATTGATTCAAGCTATTTATGGTAATTTCTGTGAAATTAAACCAGGGTGATGTTCCCTCACCCCCACCCCCTTTCATCGGACCTTGCACTGTGCAACCTCCGGGTGGGCTCCAAAGTCAAAGTGGCTGTGGAAAGCTAAGTGTTTCAAGTGGCTCAGGCCACCAAGCAGCCTACAGTACAACTAAAGATACTCACAAAAGAAGACTTCCAGAACTGCTTCAGAAAGAAGCATAAATAATGGGATACATGTGCCTGAAGAGAGGGGGAGCATTTTGATAGGAGTGATGACAGTGTCTCTCATAATAGAAAAGAAGTGAAAGCAAACATTAACTTTTTTTTTTTTTGGTGGTACCAGGGATTGAACTTGGGACCTTATGCTGGTCAGGCAGGCACTTATACTCCTGAGGTATTTCCCTGGCCCCTCACCATATTTCTCAACCATACTTTATATATCAAATTCTAAAGTTTTTTTTTCTTTTACTAAATTAAACTAAATCAGATTTGGGCCTTCACTTTGTCCGTGAAGTCTGTCAGAATCCATGCATGATATTAGTGGCTAGTTTGGGGCGCTACAGAAATAGAAAAATAACCAGTATAGTTTGAATATGTTTGGCTCCCTTCTTTATTTTTAGCAGATCATGGCATTCCAAAAGCTTATTCACAGACTTTATTGACATTTAATTTTTTCAGAATTGATAGGCAGCATTAATGACTTCATTTTGCAGATGGCAGGGCTTCGGCATATGGCCATGTGAAAAGACCTGTGTGGGGGAAAGCAACGGATGTTGAAGAATCTGGAATTTTTAAATGTTCAATCTATGTCAATTTAACAACACAGCAGACATTCAAGTATTTCTAGTATTCTCTTCATCACAACCGGTTTTAATATCATAACAAATTTCTGGCTGAAATATGCAGAAGTATCATCCAAAGAGCGATTCTATAATTGAATTCTAACACTGAGCAAGGCATCCATAGCATTATCAGCGATGAATATGTGTGAAAGAATGTTCTCAATGACGTCAAGCAGAATTTTAGTTCCTGTGAGGACCCAAGGGAAATATGAGACATAATCCCACCTTCAGGCTGTGCAGGGATTGATTTGAGAAACCACATTCCACTCTTATACAATAATCATAGCGCCAAATATGTACTACTGAGGAAAAGAAGGAGGAGGAGGATCAAGGGAATAAAGAGATTGACTTGAAGTTCGAGGTCCTGGGCAAGAGAGTTTGTGGCAGTGTAGACTGCCTAAGTCTCATCAAGAGCAAAAGGAGAGAAGGAAAGAGTGCCTGCGTAAAATTTATGTTATACTCATTTGGGTGGCAAACTGCTTGCACCTTCTTCATCTGATTGATCCCTGTGATAACTCAGGAAGAGATGGCTTTATGATTCTCTATGAAGGCCCTGATGCCCAGAGAGGCTGAGAAGGTTTTCTGAGATCACACAGCCTCTAAGAGGGAGTGCTCAGAGTCAGGCCTGCATCTGGTGCTTGCTCCTTGGTACCAGCAGTGAAGACAGTAGAGTGGAAGATGGTTGGAGAGACATGACATAGGAGATGGGTGAGGGAGGATTCTGCCGCCAAAGCACATGGGCTGCCTCTGTCCTGTGCGCATTGCATGCACTTCCCTTGTCTGCATCTGGCTGTCCATGCCCACAGTTCTGAGCTCTGCGAGTCTGCGGCTTCCACTTTGCCAACAATCAGGCCAGCACACTACTCATGTAAGAAGAGGTGCTGACAATGCTTTACCTGAAGGAATGCCATAGTCCTGGCTTTGGTCTGGGAATGAGGTGGCAATAATCTGATAACCACAGAGGAGTCTGAGTGGCCAAGGTGACCCGGGGAACTGGTGAGATAAGGAGGAGCCAGCAAAGACATCTGAAGTTCTGCTGCTGCTCTATTTCCTAACCTGGGTGTGGGGTTTATTAGTGCTTATTGCTGCTCATCAGACTGGGTGCACACATTTACACATTTTATATTTCAGTAATGAAATGAGAAAAAAGAAAACAGAAAATCATATAATCTGGGGACGACAAGCTTGACATAAACAGGAGAAAGAAGAGAGAAAGGAACAAAGTGGAAACAAAAGCAAGTGGATTTCTCAAACAAACTTAGAGAACAGTCTACCAGAACTGGGCCCTCAGGGCAGAGGGAGCAAGGTCAGTGTTAAGCGTTGTGGCAGGTTATCCATGCGAGCCACTCTCCATCCTGTGAAGTCCCTTGTTCTCTCAGTTACTAGGCCATGTACTAGGGCTTTCACTTGTTCTTCTTTCTTAAAAGCGGGCACCTGCTTCATGTTAGAGAGTTGCTCCTCTCTCAAAAACTTGGTATTTGTAATCTCCACTCCCCATGTAATGTCTGCCAAAATAAACTCCTAGGGATTTCCATGCGCAGATTATACTGTTGACTTCTGTGACACTCTAGGTAAGAGTTAGCAAAAGTTATATGTGCACTACGCATGGAATTATTCAGCTTATGTCTTAAAGTCCTCTAATAATATTTCTGTCTCCTTTTCCTAAGCAGCACTCAGAAGTCTCTCTTAGTAGGGCCTGGGAAGATTAATTAGATGATTCTAAATGATGCTCTACGTTCAGCATACAGAGATCTAGTCCTGGCTGTGTGCTTACTATGTGGCAGGCAGTATTCTGACTCTACTACCAGTGTGATCTTAGGTTGTCTAAACCTGATAAGCCAGTCCTAGAGGTAAGTAGTGTGATTGGCTCCACATCACAGATGAAGAAATTGAGACATAGAAGATGTGAAGACTGAGATCCAGGTCACATGGCCTAGATGGAAAAGCTGTGTCTACCTGTCTTCAGCCCATTCCCTGCTCAGATGCATCCTGTGGAGGACCGCAGGCAGGAGCCTGTCCAGCACTGTGGGTTTCTGAGTCTTGTGTCTCAAGGACAGAGCAAGTGGGCTCGGGCTGACATTCTCTTCTCAGGTGGCCCCTCTTGTGCTTGCTGCTGTTGCACAGAAGCATCAAAGATGCCTCCCTGGCCTTTCCTCTGGTTGGCACAAGGGGAACAAAACCTCACACCAGGCTCTCTCTGCTACTGAAAATCACTTCCGTATCTTTTTTCCACAGATTCCTCCCTTGGGCTTTGAAATCATTCCTCATGAAGGTGAAATCACTCTTACTTCTTTTATTCACTTGTTCATTCAGCAAGCATTCAACAACTTAGTCTATATTGGCGACATTACTAAGACTCTAGGGAATACAGGAATAAATTATTCAGCACCCATATCCCTCAAAGTATTCACAATCTTATGAGATATACAAGCATACAAACAAATTCAACTCCCAGCAGTGAATGCCAGGGAGGAGGTATATACAAAGAGTAGTGGGAACACAGTGGGGAGCTAACTGTGTTGAGAAATCTGAAGAGATTTGCAGAAGACATTGCTTTAGAAGGGAAGAGCTTTTCTAGAATGACCAGAATGAAGGAAGGTCATTCTAAAGAGAGAAAAAAGCATAATTTTCAATTCAAAAAATCATAACTTGTGAAGATTTAATTTATCAATTTATTCACTTATTCATAAATATTTATGAAACATTTGTTTTGTGGAAAGGCTCTTATTAGATGCTGGTTATGCCATGAAGATGAAGAACTCCTTGCCCTCATGGAACTTACAAGCAGTTATGTCCTCAGTAGGGGATGGTGCTGCCCCCCAGGAGGCATTTGGAAATATGAGGTTGATCATCACAATGACTGGGACAAACTAGCTGTAGGCATTTACTGTCTGATTCCTGAGGCTGCTAAATGACACAAAGAATTTCTATACTGAGAACTGAGAACTGGCCCCTGCCAGAGGCCAAGAGTACCTTATAAACCCTGTGAATAATAGAAATTGCATGCATAGGTATGTGCATACATACAAACACATGCACACACATAAATACTTGCATATGTGTGCACACACACACAGACACATAAACATCTGAAATGTACTAGGGTTCCCAATTTAGTCAGCCAAGAAGAGAGAACTTGCCATAAACAGATACAATGTGTTCTGAAAGGGTATTAGTTGTCCTTTTTTTCACCATAATATGTGTTGTTACAGGAACATGTTTTGTATGGGTATGGTCACATGCCTGTGGCCTGAAACACCATGCCACTAATAAACACCTGAGAATAATAAACTATCACTGCCTTTTTAAAAAACATTATAAATGTCTGGTTCTACTGATTGTCTTTTTTTCCTACTGATTCTTGTAGAAACCCATTCGTTAAAGGAAAATTCTTCATCCAAAGAGAAATCCTTCAGCCAAAGAGAAACCCTTCAGCCAAAGACAATGTAGAAATAATACCTAGATTTCCTTGAAATTTCTCCTTTCACCTTTTCCATACCCTAAAAACTAATCTTTGTATGCAAGTTCCAGAGGAAGCAGAAAGGCAGGTGAGGCATTGTATTCAATGTTTGTCTCCAAAGTAATAGGGAACCAGTAAAGGCTTTTAATTAAAGAAGAAAGATTTTTAAAATATAAAAATGATATCTGGAGTTTCTATTTTTTGAGAAGTCCATTCTGGTTCTTTTGAAGAGGAGGAATTAGAGGGAGGGAGAAGCTGTAAAGGGAAGATGAGCTAAAATATTATTATATTCTCCCAGGAAGAGATGCTATGGACTGGACCTATTTTCCAAGCAGCAGTTGATAGCATGGATTAGAAACTAATTTAAGGAGAAAAAGAATTAGGCTCAGGTGATGACAGAAAAGAATCCAGATTTTCTTGGAGATGGAAGTTGCATCAGGCTCTGTTTATAAATCAACTCAGTTATCACAACAAAGGCAGGATGTGTATAATCTTTCCATTTGTAGATGAGGAAACAGAATCTCAGAGTAATCATATAACGGACAGTTTTAGTCAATAAGAGGCATAATGTGACACAGGTCTACTCAAGCATTTAAAAAGTGGTGACCACCACATATTTGCCTTCTATTTGTATTGCTTGGTTGTTATATATTCTGTCTGCTGAGGATACAGATTCATATTATCATAACTGATACAGACTATTTCTAGTTTCACATCACTACAGTTAGAAATTACCACAAACTTTGATAAAGCCCTTGCTACAAGCTTTACATAGATTTTATTTTCTATCATCAATGTCTCTCCTCACAGGATGTGACAGACTCTTGTCCCAAAGCAGCAGGGCTGCATCTGTAGAGCCTGGATGCACTCCAGTGGTTTTCTGTGTCACTTGGTGAATGGGTGGGAACAGAATACCCAGGTGTAGAAGAGTATTCTGCCCCTGCAACCCGAAGAGAAGCATGAGATACTTCACTTCCTTTACTTTGGAGAGAAATGTCCTGGTATGTCCCAGGACATTGGCTCATACAGTTTTCCCTTGAGTCCACACAGAGTGACTAATATCTGCAGTCATCCTACCACATCTTGCTCATGATAACCAACTAACAGCAGCATCCCTGATGTAGCAGACCAATGTGATGGTCTGAAGAACACCCAAGAGATCTAAGGCTTTGCAGACCATATAATTATGGGGCATTGGGGTTTACTGGCCCTGAGATAATACCATAAGTACATGCTCTTTTTATGCCCTGTATTAATTCAGATTGCTTCAGATCTTCCTGTGGGATTGGAAAGTGGTGTGTCTGTATCCATGTTGATTTGCTATAGCACAGCCTCCACATCTGGGCCCCTGTGGAAACTCAACAGGTCCAGGGTGTCCAGGGAGTTCCCCTTGCATTGATCCAGATATCCTGTCCCAGGATCTAGTTCCCACTCCTTAGAGGCCCTTGACCTTGGCACAGCAGACTTGCTGAGATTGAGAATTCAATCTTCACTAGAGCTCTCATCTCCTTATAATTATGTTCTGGCCTGGTCCTCTGCTTTTCTGCCCTCTGGCTCCAGGAGATAAGCACTTCTCATGTGCTGCCAGGGAGGCACTCTGGCTTTTACAACTTACCTTAAATTTGAGATAAACTATCCTTCTCTGTCTTTCCGTATTACATTGATAGCACCTAGCAAGAGCCACTTAATTCTATGGCTCTTCTAATTATCATTTCTCTAAACTTCTGAGACCCTGAAATCATGCATTGGCCAATGGCTTTTCCCACACTACTCTCACATTGACTTTCACTAGTATTGGTGACAGTTTTAAGAGAATTATACAACTGCAGTCTGCCAAGGGCTATGCCTACTGCTCATACCCAAAGTAGTTCCTTGCCATGGTGTTATTCAGGTAACACATCCCCAGAATCTCATTTTGGACTCAGCTTGTATTGTGGTTTAAAATCTAAACTGTCTCTCAGAAGTCTCATGTGTGTAGAAGGTGAATGGATCACGGTGCTATTATATGCATCAATGGACTCAGCCACTGATGAGTTCAATAGCTAAACGTGTCAGGAGGTGGGGCCCAGTGGAGGCAGATGGCTGGGGCATGGCCTGGAGGGTAGCTCCTTGATTCTGCCCCTCCCTTCATTCTCTGCTTCCTGATTTCCATGATTAAGCAACTGTTCTCCACCAGGCCCTTCAGCCATGCCATTTCTGACCATAGACTGAGCCCACTGGAAACTGCAAGCCAAACAAACTTTTTTTAAAAAGTTGTATTTTGTCCTCGGGAAGGGAAAGTGACTGGAATAGATCTATTGCATCACTTAGGGTACTAATTCACTTAATTCTCACTTTCCAGGACTACAACACTTCCATGAAGGCATTATGTTGGTAAGATTTCTCAGGAAAAAAACCATGTGTTAGGGAAATGTAACTGGAGAAGGGGAACAAAAACTGAGATGAAGTCGTGTCATGACTGAAGCCTTGGCCAAACCTTTACGGAGCTCTGGCAGGGGCATGGGTCTTCCAGAATTGCTCTCCTTAGCGGTGAGAAGTCTGGCCTGTACAGCCCACATAAGGCAGTTGTTAGATGTAATCTCCGTAGGAAGAGACATAGCTTTGGGAGTGATTCCTCCCTTCAGCTGAAGGTAATGATAGATTTTAGCCACGAGATGTCAACTGTCAGCATTCCTGACTTTGGGGGAAATAAGTACCTTGGTCCTAAAGAGGAATCTGGGAAATGAATTGTAGCATCTGTGACATTCAGCTACTAGGCAGTGACATTCTAGACGTAGAGTTTCTCTGACCCTGGGTCTTAGAGAGTGACCTTGTAGCTTTGTCTAGGTTGGATATATTTCTTTGTGAGAAAGAAGTAAATCTTTGTTTTGTACAGTCATTGAGATCTCAGCATTCATTTATGGCTTTAATATAATCTAGGACTCTCTAGCCCATATATTTAATTTAGTAGTTATATCCATTTCTATTCTTATTTCTAACCAATATATTTCATGTAAGTTACTATGATCATGTGCAACATGGAAAGTTAAGCGAGTTTATTAGCACTACAAAATATCTGAAAAAATCAGGATTCAAGCTTGGGTCTGCCTAAATATAATTGGCTTTTTTTTTCACTACCACATACTCCAACACCAATGATGCATTGGACTACTTTATTAAAATACACTGTTGAAATTGAAGATACTCTTGAGAAAGATCATGCACTCAATTTTTCAGTCAGAAATGCAGATAAATGTGCTTATCCATACTTTTCTGAAAATAATGGGAATGGGTATTGATATTGCCTGTGTAGACAGGAGCACAGGCCAGCTGCCTTATCACTAGGGGGGCCACACAGAAGACACATCAAGACAAGAAAGAAAGGGAAGTTAGGGCTTGACATAGCAGGTGACAGGCTTCTGCTCTCAACTCTGGACTTGGAATGCAGTGGAGGATTTCTGTAATCTTAGGACAGGCATGTAATTCTTAGTCACCAAACAAAATCCCTACCCACAAAGTGTAACACTGATGGATTTGACTTTATTCAGTACTTCTGTACAGCCCAACACAAGACATATAAGGATAAGGTTGACAGTTAGAAAAGAAATTTTTACATCTCCTACCACCAAGAAGTTATTACTGAAAAATAAATGAGAAATTATTGTACATAGCAATAAAAGACAATAGAAAAATGAGAAATGGTATTGAGTAGTATATTTCTGAAAGAGTAAAACTAATTTTCTAATAAGTAATTAGCAAAATATTCAATGATATTAGTAATCAGGAATATACATTTATATCTGGTAATCTGAACAACTAATTTGAAGACAACAATATGTAATATAACAGTCATTGTTTAATTCCTATCATTTTTTAGTGAAATTCTGTATTATTTCTAATTTTTTGTTACTATTTTTTATTCTCTATAAAAATAAATTTAAAAAGAAAGAATAACAATGTGATAACACTTTGCATCCAACAGACAGATTAAAAATTAGAAAGTCCAGTCATATCAAGCACTGGCAAAGATATAAAAATGTGGACATCTTTCATGGTCTGCACACCAGAACCACATACTGGAGAGAATACCACTGTTTGTAGTACACTTAAACTTGTGAAGCTCTCATAACCTAGAAATCCAGCTCTTTGGAGTAGACCTCTGACAGTGGTCTTTGTGGAATGCAAGATGATGGGTCAATCTGTCACCAGGGAGATCAATTAGTGAAGCCAAAGCAAACATGACTAGAAGGTGAATGCTCCTGTCTCCCCCTGTTGTCTGTCCCCATGCCCGTGCATCCACACAAATGAACACAAATGTGGAGGGGAAATGGGATAAAATGCATCGGGTCCTTTGGTGTGGATGTGAAGGAAGATGAATGGGGTCAACTCAACCTGATGCACTGCAGGTTTTTAAAAGAAAGGAGGAGGAAAAGAAACGAAAGATTGGCTATGATGTTGGCTCATGTTTATGGCCTTTGCAAACACACGCTTATTTGTGTTGTTACTTATGATGACCAGTAATGCATATTCTCAGTATAGCTCCATGGAGATCTACCTTCTTCTGATTCCTGTTCATAATCCCATCTCACATTTGGGAACTTGCACTACCAGGGCTGTCCTACCTTCTTACAGGGTTGCTAGCATGGTGATCCTCCCAGCATACCTGTGAGGAATGGATCACATCATTATTTTATAGCTGAGAGATGATCAAAGAGGTTGAACATGCATCTCAGCAGATTAGAACACCAACAATGATGTTCTTTCCTCATCAGCTGGTTTAGTCCAAGTCTGGAAAAAATTGGATAAAAGTAGTTGTGGTGCATGGAGCTTCAGAGAACTTTTGTTACTGACAGAAAAATGTTGACCTTTCTAACACAAATTTTAAGTGGATGCTGTGACTTGGAGAGGTTTGGAGGCTCGGTTCCCCACTGAGCCACACCTGGGTAAGTTCAGCCTCGATCTGAGGAAAACAACTTTTTCTTTGAAGAGGACAGTGGTTGGCCCCTTAGCATTGGCTGGGTTCTCTCCTCAGGAGATCTCCATTAAGAATTAATTTACTGGAATAGAAAAATATGATCTTCAGAATCTCCCTGGTGCCCAACACTGTAGCCTCTATCTCCTTTTGTGTCATTTCTGTACTTTCCTTGAAACGCAGAGTCACGCTCGGCCCATGATGCATTGCGCATTGGGATGGCAACAGCCGCAGCTCGGCCCCACCTGCGCTTTGCAGTTCACCAAACGTTCCAGGCACATGGTGGCTTTGGGTCCTGTAACTGTCCCTCAAGACAGCACCATCCTCATTACGCAGAAGAAAAGGGGAGCTTCTAAGCTGGCCTTGGTTTTATATCCGAAGTGGAGCATCAATTTCAATCTCCAAATACTATAGTATTTTTTTAACCCTAGCTCCTCTCTTGAGAACTCGGCTGTTTATCATTTCCAAAGCCCTTTTCCATGCTTCTGCCCACCGTTCCTGTCTTAAAGGCAGTGTATTGATGTTTCTATACACACGTGATTTGCCCAACCTCAGAGCCTTAGCTGGGTTGGATGAGTGGGATCTGAACCTGGAAGCTCTGCTTTGGCCCCTTGCTTTGTTCTCAAGTACAGAAGAAGGCCTTCCTTCTTCAGCTGTACGCATGGCCTTTCTGATGTTCACTAGAGAGAAAGGGTGCAATGAAACAATGTTTTGGGGTAATGATTAGTGCTGCCCTGTCTGTGAGACCTTGCAAGTAAAGCAGAAATTCTGGAACAGAAATCCTGAAGCTGTTGTGATTCACTCTGTGGAGCGGGAACTCGAGGCGGGGTCCCTGGGCTCCACTTCTTCCTCAGCGACTCTCAGGATCCGGCTGGCAGGGAACAGCGAGTGGGCGCCGAGATGGAGGAGCCTTCATGAGGTTCCCACAGAGCTGCAGAGAGCAATTGGGACATGAAAGATGGTCCAGGGATCTACAGGCGAGAGGGCTGATTAGGCAGCGGGCTCCCTATCAGCACCCTGCTGTCTGCTCCCCCTGTGCACGCACAGTCATCAGAACCTCCAGCAGAGGGTGCCGAGGAAAGGAATGCTGCGACGGTTAATTTGCTGTTTGAAACAGTACATTTTGGGGTGCCAAGAAGTTCCACCTCGGGCCTTAAGATAGCTTTTCAGCCCCTAGGAAGAGCTGCAAATCAGGCTGTGACTGTAAGTTAGAACTGGGTTTTCATCCATCCCTCAAAAGAAAACTTGATTTGGAAGCTCAGTGTCTAAGAAATGGTCTACATCAGACTTGGAGTCAAAGAGAATAGACGGGAAGGTAGGGAGGAGGGACACTGTCCATCAACAGCGCTTCCATGATGGGCCTAATGCAGAGGAACAATGTTTTCCATCCATTTCCACGGTTTGCAACCTTCTTCTTTAATTTATAAATGCACATAGGTCATTGGGTGCCCCAGTAGATGGGGTTTGGATGACTCATAACCTCTTTTCTTTCCACCAGTGAATAAACAACTCCGAGCTCATGTTCAAGGCTTTATCTCTGTAAGTTAAAAGGCAGCTCCTCCATCCTCACATTACAGTGTAAACCAATTAGTGCTCAGCCTCCCAGACGGACCCTCTGCCATGTCCCTGGATCCATCCTCCCCTCCCCATGTCAACAGCTGCTGTGCTAATTAGATACTTCTAACTAGGGTTCACTTGCCAACTCTTACAGGATCGCTTGACTCCTGATTTTGCCCTTCGCAAACTTCTGAACCCAAAGTATTCGGGTTCCCTTTCAAAAGCCTGGCTTTTCATGTGCCACTTAGCAGAATTTTGGGGAGCCAAAATACTCCCTTCCTTGCCTCCTGTGGACTTTCAGAGACTTTATTTTTACTGTATCACATGTAAACCATCTTGCATCATGTTCATGCTGTATGAAAATACAGAAGCCCATGAATCCCTTCCTGTAGATGGTGAGCTGCCCCTGGGGTAACCCTGGACTTCTCACGTGGCCAGAAAGTTTACTCCAGTGCATGCTCAGGAAAGGGAGCCAAGAAAGACTGCTGAATAAGAACATTCAACTTGAATACAATTTTTATATGTTTACATATATAACCTGCGACTTCTCATAGAGCAGGAGTGAACTATAATGAACTAACAAGCAACTACTACAACAACTAATCACCTACCTGTTTTTGTAAACAAAGCCTTCTTGGAAATTTTTGTTTATGGATTGCTGTGGCTGCCTCTACACTACACAACAGACTTGAGTAGTTGCAGTAAAGATGAAATTCCAAACCTGAAAATATTTACAGTACCATCTGGCACTCTACAGAATCCAGAGTGTAAGAACACAAAGGGCTGAAATTGTGTTTTACTTTTATGTCTACATAGGAGGAAACACAATACTTAGTGAGTAAGTGAATCGGTGAATTGATGTTTGGCAAGGAAGTCTAATCCAAAAACTTTTTTGAGATGTTCCATACTGGATAACTCCCAGATGATGGATTCATTCTATTCATTTCATTCACTCACTCATTCACTCACTCATTCATTCATTCATTCATTCAATGTTTTTTTAAGACAGGTCCCTGCTGTGTAGTCCAAGCTGGTCTTGAACTCCTTATGGAGCCCAGGTTGGTCTCAAATTGGCAATTCTTCTGCCTCAGCCTCCTGAGTGCTGGGAGCACAAGTGTGCTCCACCACATCTGGTTTTATTCAATAGTTTTTGAGCACCTACTATGTGGCAAACACTGTCTTTGACACTGAGATGCATGGTGAACAGAGGTGAAATGGAGACTCCTCTTGTGGAGCCTGGAGTCTCTGGGGGAAAACTGGCATCATTCAGACACCAAGTGACGGTGTTAGTTGCGGTAAGGCGAGAGAGTGACACCGGGTGAAGAGAGCCCATGAAGGAAGAATGTCTCCCTCAGGGAGGTCAGGGAAGGCTTGTCTGAGAAAGCGGCTCCTGAATAGAGAACTAAAGGAAAGGTACAGAATCATTTGGCCAAGAGTAAAGTGCAGAGTGTCCCACGGGGAAGGTAAAGCATGCAGAGGACCCCAAGACAGAAGGGAGGCTGGTGAGTGAGAAGAATGACAGCGGGGGGTGGCTGGGGCCCAGGGGAGGGCTCCAAGGTGTGGCTGCGGATGCCTGAGAGCCTTGGCCTGTCTGAGCACCTTCCAGGAGCTTCCTGTCCTCCCCAGCAACAATACCAGACACTGTAGGGCATCCAGCAGAGTGCCTGTGGAAGGGGAGTGAAAGGGGGTGGATTTCCATACCATTACATTTGCAAAGATGAACACTTTTCCATAGAGGCAGATTTTCTGGTGACAGCTGCCTTCAACCATTGATTACATATTTCTTAACAAATCAAATTCAGGAAAATGACAGTCACATCCTCCTTAAATATTGTGATAGTAATATGTCGCATGTGTTCAGCTTTTTTTTCTTAAACCCTCTGTTTTCACATCCAGTGCTATCGCTTTTTAATAAGTTTTGCACATCTGGTATCACAGGCTGGAACAACTGTGCACAGTCTACTGTCGCCTCCCATGGAGTGCGCACAGTGGCCCATTACTGGGTGCCTTTGGGCATTGGTCTCAGTGGTGGAGACATTGTTTCTGGCTCTGCTCAGGCTGAAACCCTGGGCCCAGGTGAACTGCGTGAAAAAAGAATAGGCTCAGAGATCTGGCATGAAACCCTCCACGTCTGGGAAAGTGTCAGGAAGAAACAACTTGCTGTTTTGTTTTTGTTCTCAAATTCCAGGAATCTTTAGTGGTTCTCTCCCTCCTGGAGCCCTAGGGAACTACCTACTCTTTCCTAATTGTTCTGAACCTAGGCGCTGCCTCACCTCCCTTGCATTCCTTCTTTTCTCTTTTCTGGTTTTAGCCTTTCCCTTTTCTTTCCGTGTGCTCATTAACATTTCCCTCTGCTGCCTTACCATCCTTTCTCCTGGACTCCTCTTTGCTTCTCAGCTCCAGCAGATGCTTGCCCAGGTTTTCTGGGTAGAGCTGTGAGGCAGCTAGGAGAGCCATGGCAAAGACAGAGCTTCTGGAGCCTGGCATATGCAGGATGCAGGCCCATCTTTGTGCTGTTGTTTTTTTTTTTGCCTTTAATTGAACCACAGTGGCCAAGTACTTGGGACTGTCATGTAGAGCCATACAAAATCTTGTTGGTAAACGGGGTCTCCTGACAGCTGCCAGGATGAGGCTGGATAGAATTGCATGGATCAGGAAAACCCTTGGCCAGCGGATGTGTTTTTGCAGTAGTCGGACAATTATGAAGGACGCTGTGATTTCCTCTTAGATATCTAAATATCTCACCTCCTTTTTTAAATTAAGATTTTGAATGGAACTGCGGCCATTGTTCAGAAAGAGAAAAGTGTCCTTTGTTTCTGATAACTTTTTTATTTTATGTAACTCAATTCTGGCTTGCATTATTTCTAACTTAGAATCTATCTTAACATGGTAATTATAATTAATTGTGAAGCTTTCAACTTTTAAATTATGTCAATGAATTGTTGTGGAAACATCTTTCGGTCTGAATCCTTCTGGGGCTAAACTTTCTCTGGAGACTTTTGTTTTCCTCTTTCTGTGTTTTGTTTTATTACCCATAAATGTACATGATGCTCAAGTTTGATGGCAAGATCTGTATTTTTATTCCCCTCCCTATGTAGGCATATTTTTTCTCTCTCTTTTGTTCCCTCTGAAATTTATTTACTCATTTATCATTCTCTGGTTCAGTAGGTTCTTTTTCACTCTGACCATGATTTCATTAATCTCTTGGTCCAGAATGAAATAGTTGGCTGTGGAGGGAGAAGGGAGAGAAAAAGAGATTCGATTTGGGAGCTACCCTGATGATCAAAGATGAGATGAGACCTGTGAACCATGAATGGTAAGAACTCAGGCCTAAGTCTGCTCTTCATGATCTTGCTCTGTGCTAAATGTCCACAGAGCCACAGTTAGTAAGATCAGAGAAGACATCCCTGTTCTGATCAAAACCAAACAAAAAAAACAGAATGAAGGAAAATATTATTCTATAAATTGGATTACCATATTTTTGCCTAAAATAAAGCTAAGTATCTTGGATCCTTTTCCTATCTTTCTCCCTTTCTACTTGAGTTTTAGTTGGCAGCCCCACCGTCTCAGTATTAGTGTAATAAAAGCACATTTGTCATTTATTTTCATTTAAGATGCCATCTGGTAAAAGTTAATGCTGGTTATATAAAAGATGTAATTTTACCTGTTTGACTCCAAGATCCCCTGGCTAGAGACTACATTGTTCCATCCCTGACATCAGGGCTGGTAATGTCTATTACCTATTCACTGTTAAATAAGCACAGAGGTAATGCTGTAACTCTTGCCAGCCAGTGTGGTAGCAGGTAAGATAAAGAAGTGTTTCCCACCTTCCATTTGTTTGGGTCAGCTATCTGGTTCATCACACAGAGGGTTTAGAGTGACCAACTGCTTCACATGGCAAATAAATAAGTAAGTAAATAAATAAATAAATAAATAAGAAAACTGTTAGCAAACCCTTGGAGGACGCCATATGCTCCACACTTTACGGCAAGCTGCTGCCCGAATGCCACCGTCACAGATCTGGGATGTGGCACCACCCAAAACTCCAGCGCACAGGAATTTCTCCAGGCCTTTTCATCGCTAATGGGGCACACTCCTCCACGTCTGATATTAATCACAAAGTGAATTAGTTAAAATGCAAATTCCCTCTGCCTGAAGGAGTCTGTATGTGGACTGAATTAATAAACTATTTTGAAGTCTTGCATGGAAGTGAGAGTCTGTCTTGTCTCTCTGCCATCATCGCCCTGGAGACCTTACGCCCTTTCTGGGATCCTGGCTCTTGAAACTGAAGCTATTGGATCAGCTGAAACACAGTTGTTGTTCCAGAAGCTTCTTTATTAATATGCATCTCCAAAGGCAAGGATGAGAGAAGGCTGTCAGGATATTTTTGCATATAGAGCAAGTGTGCCAAGGCTGTATTGTGAAAGCACAACCCTCTCTTCTGTGCAGAGGAAATTCTTGTGCTTGTAATTTCTGACTGGTAACATTTCTCCCCCAACACGGAGCAGTTGGCCTATTGAACGTATAATGATGGATGTGTACCGGACGCCAGCGGATGGAGCATGCCCTTAACAGGAATGGTTTGCTGCATATTTATTATGTATTATTATAGTCTTCAAGGAAGCCTAGCCCAGAGTAAGATTGCAGCGTGATTTCCTTTGTAATTTCTTATTTTTATTCACTCACGGCCCTGAGAAATGAGATGAATTTGCTCACGAGGGCACCAAAGGACCCTTTAGTTGTACCAGAGCTACCCACCTGGCTCTGTCTGACCCAGTGAACATAGCGATAAAGGCACTAATATATCTTTCCGGGAGATGGAGAGATAAATTCATGAGCCAGTGATATTTTGCTTTGGCTTTTGTATTATATTCATTCTCCATATTTTTACTGATGAAAGTTCTCTTAGCGTGGAAGTTGATGTCCTATTAGAGCAACCTATTTAATGGCTAGTCAAGGACTGGCCTGACTCTAGTGGGCAAAACAGAAGAGGCAAGGAAAGGGAGACGAGTTCTATTTTTAGGACGCGCAGGGCAAGGTCAGTGAGGCCTTTTCTGGTTATACTCAAGACAACTCTTCTCTTTTGATCCTGGCTTCAGTGGCTCTGTCTCTTTCTGATTATCGTTCATTGTGATGTTCAATATTCCAAGAAAAATTTAACTCTGTTATAAATCTATTTAACCTGAGATAATGAATTCAGCAGAAGCAGTGGGGTGCTGGGTAGGTTGATGGGAAGTAGTGACATAGCCAGCAAAACATTTAATAACATTGCGATAAGGGCGGAAGAAGCATAATGGGATGACACAGCCTTGATTAAAATATCAACAGAATAACAACGTTATTAGTTTGAGTTCTAGCCCACAGGAGTGTGGCTCGCGGAAGGCTAGGCTGAGGCTCTTTTCTCTGTCTAGCCACGGGATGGGTGGGCATTGTGTTGGTGGGTGGGGTTGTTCTTCAGCCTCTGCTGGTAAACAGTGCTTCCCAAAGGGTGGCCCTGGACCAGTCAGAGTGGAGCATCACCTGAAAACCAGTTAGAACTGGAAATTAGTGGCCCCTCCTTCAGACTTACTGAACTCAAGACTCTGCAGGTGAGCCTTTGGTCTGTTGTAAGACGCCTTCCAGGCGATAGGGATGCAAGTTGCTGCGTCAGAGAAGCACGAGAGTCGTGGGCACCGTGTTGTGAGAGGCTTGACACTCAACGGTTTTGATCCAAATTCTTCTTTGTGATGTCAGTGTTTTGTTATCAACAGTTGGTCAAACTAAAGGAGAGAATCTCAAATGCCAGTGTTCTTTTCGTTGTACTTCAAGGCTAAGTAATAGCCAGGCTACTATTACCTAACACATTTATAATTATGGCGGCTGTATTATCTTTAGCAGATGATAATTTTTTAAACAATTTTTAAAGGGAATTATTTGTTGTTTATCCATGGGTCATTAACTAGGTAACTGGTAGACTCTCCTTTAATATAAGCATTTCATATGTTTTGTTCTTAATAAGTAGGGATGGAATACTAGTAAACACTGACTTGGAGGAAAAAAGCATTCCAGTATGTATAAGGAGGAAGTAGGGTCTTAAAAGATAGATCCACTATTCACTATTTTGTACATAACCGCAGAACACAAAATTTGGGTAAGATTGTTTTCTTTTGAGCTATTTTGCATTTATTAAAATTTGATAATCAAGCGTAGCTGTTCATAGCTCCCTCTGCTGTCCACCATCGGGATTACAACCATTCAAAGCGCCTGGGGCAGGGGTGGGGGCTGGGGTAGGAACTGGGATTGCCCGCAGAAAGGAACAGATTTTTTTTTTTTGAAAGGAACAGATTTGCTGAAGTTATGTGTAAAGGGAAGTGGTTTGGCTTCTTGCATAAATGTCTGGCTCTTTCCAAATGAAAATGTAAAATAGTAGTATCTACTCTGTCTTAAGGCAAAAGCACATCGCTTCCCTTCCACTGTCAAGATATCAAATGTCACCTTTGCCGACACACTTCTAGAGGGCAGGAATTGTTAGAGTTCATAAGCCTATCAACTAAGATAGTTTTCAGTCTTTTTTTTTTTTATGTATTTTGTACAGCTTGGACTCATAGTGATCCTCCTGTTTTCAGCTTCCCGAGCACTGGTTACATGTGTGTACCACTATGCCCAGATTCTGCTCAGCTCAGTCCGCTCTGGGGGCAGGGCTGGCATGGCAAGTGGTGCCAGGGATGGAACCATGGTCCCTGCGCTTGACTAAGCTTGCCTAAGCAGGCGCTGTAGTCTGCTGACCTGTCTTGCCAGCCCCACTTTGCTAAAACTGTATGAGTTACGCCTTTGGATGCTATGCCTGCATCAGTTTAAAAATATTTACTGAATACTTTTTAATGTGCCTTGTAGTATAACAGAGTAGAGCGAAGGCAGATTTTGTAGTCAGACAAACTTTGACATACGTACTTGGCTCTTTTGACTTATTTATCATAGTAGGCAAGAAACCTCACCACTTTGGCTTCAGTTTCCACTTCTGCAAGAGAGATGTGTACACTCGCTATTAAGAAAATCTTCCAAAATAAAGAATAAGAAAGCAAGAAGAGAAAGGGGCTCTTTACCTCTACACTTGCAACATTTTCTAAAAGATACATATAAATTTCATCTGCTTGAGTAAATGTGAATGTACATGCCTCATGGATTAGGGTCTAGATATTTCGTACTTCTGCAAAACTGATAAGCAACTAATGGAGAAGGCAGGCCCCAGAGCTATGGCATCATCGTCCTGTAGGATACTAACTAGTCTTGTAAGTAACTTGGGAATTCTCCACACTCTCTTTTCTTCTCTCTCCTATTCTGACTATAATTGTTTCTCCTAATTTGAATTAGTTTTGCCATCCTGCTAGTTTTCTTAATAATGAGAAACATAAAAGTTGACACATGCTTATTATATATGTATATAAGAATTATGTTCTTAGCATTTAAAGAAAATTATGCATTGAATGCCACCTCTCAGGACTTTTCTTAGAACTGACCGAGAACACACATGGGAAATGTTCAAATTCAGTGGCTGGTACATATTTTCTTTTTTTGTTTCTTTTTCCTGGGTTAAGGAAAATGATCACCAGAAAGGGTTTAGGGGCCACTACCTCAACTACAGCACTTTAGCAGCCCTTCAGAAAATAGCAGAAGCAAGAAGTTTATTCTCGTCTTCTCTCCCCCACCTGTCTTGTCCATGAAACTTTCATCCCAGTGGTGTCACCCTGTCCCTGGAGGAAAAGAACGTCCTTGTTCATGGAGGCTCAGGAATGCTAAGAAGTCTCCAGGAAGATAGCTCAGTAGAATAAGCGCTTGCCTGGCAAGTGCAAGGGCCTGAGTTCAATCCCCGGTTCCACTGGAAAAAAAATCTGAATAAGTAGGACACGCAGAGCTCCCTCCAGCTTACGCCAGCAGATCACACTCTCTCTGTCCAACCATGCTTGCTTTCTTCATTGAACAAAAACATGAAAATGTACAGGTGTTTCTGTTTTCTACGGTTCTTTGTTTCTATTCATGATTTCCCCATAAGATTCATATTAAACACAGTTGCACTCTCTTTTCTTGTTAATCTGCCTTTTGTTACAGGGGCTTTAAGCATGAGCCTAGCAATGGGTCAGGAAAGAAATCTTCCCTCCTCACCTATCCAAGAAGCCATGAGAAAATGCCACAGACTAGGCTGGGAAGTGCCTACTCCAAAAGCAGAGTTCAGAGCACAGAGACACCTGGGGCTGTAGGAAGTTGGTAGAGAATAATGCTGCATGAATTTGAACCCAATGAGGCCAGTTCTTAGAACTCCAGGAATTTTAAATGAATATCCTCGGTGACATTGACTATAATAGTTTTGGGCCAAGGTAACAGCAGAGATGGTAGAGAAGCTGAAGTGACTTTACTGGATGCTAGTGTCCCTTTGATGGGACTCTCTTGCCTTCTTTTGATGGGGAAAAGCCTGAATTCATCTCATATCATGGCAAATGTTTTAGGACTCCCCGATTGAAAAATTATGTGTATTTTACTGTGAGAATTTTAAATCTATGCAGGAGCTGTAACTGTCCTTTCAAGTGCCATTTTCTTCCTGATCTCCTGGAATATTCCTGAGATCTCTCTGGGAAGCTTTCTGTGCTGTGTGCCAGGGCATCCCACTGCTGCTCCCTGGCCCCATCTCTGCTGGCCTCCACCACATCTTTACACCTTGAACACTTTGCTCATCCTCTTTCCTCTCTATCTTCAAATCTTTGTTTTTTTAAGATATATTGAGTCTCTAAAGCAAGCTAATGAGTAGTTAGATGGTTCTCTGGCTTCACAGGTGGGCTGTGTCCAACTTTGGAACTCAAACACAGTCTTCTTTCCTTCTTGAAATTTCGGAATTAATAATAAGACCCAGTGAAGCAGCAGCAGAAACTTTTATTCTTGTGCAAAAAATAGAAGTGGGAGATAAACTTGAAAATCAACTTCTCAATTTGTAAGGAGTTAAGAAGTTATAGTTATAAGGTAAAAAAAATAAGGGAGAAGAACTGGTAACAAAGGGGAGAAATATGTCTTCTCTGGCAACTTTGTGTAGGTTTTTCTGATAATTGTAATGGTGGCTGTCAGCTGTCATGGCACTGGGGAGTGTCACTCAGTATGTAGGTGGGCTACAGTAATGGTAGAGGTTGTCTGGTGGTCATCTGGCAGCCATCTTGGATCCAGCCAGTTCTGGCTGGCTCACCTGAAGAGGAACTCTTGCCCCATTGACTCCTGTTCTCAAAGATAAGCAAGATGAGGCCAAAGTAGAAATTTACCTGTTGCACTTAGTACAAAAGGAGTGTGATGTAACAAGATTCTCCATGTGTGAGCCTCGGTTTCCTCACTTATAAGCTGCATTGTCTCAAAGAAGTTGTTAAGTCTGTATCAGTTTCCTCCTCTGTGAAATGGATGTAATAATAGACCTAATCCACAGGATTGTATTAAATGATTTCATATATGGAAATCCTTAAGCCTAGCACTAAATGGACAGTTATGGGGCATGAAAGATGAGATTGCATTATTGTGTATTACTCTATGCATTTTTTCCAGTGCTAGGAATTAAGCCCAGGTTTCCAGGCATACGACGTAAGTGTTGTACCACTGAGCTACAAACCTAGGTCTCCTATACTATACTTTCCCATTTGAAACATTTTCTTTCTGAACTGTGCATTTTGTTGGAAGCCAATCTGTCTTGTTCACATTTACATCATCAGTTTGTAACTCCATGCCATATATGTGTGTGTATAATTAATCAGTGACAGCCATCCATACATCATTAATCCCTCAATCTACTTAAAACAGTCATTTTATGGTTTATACATTCATTCTATGAGCACTGAGTTTTAGACAAATGGAATGATGGATTGGTACCATTTTTCACAGAAAAACTTTTATTCCAAACCCATCGGTATTAAGTTAGTATCTTATGAATGCATCACCAGTGTTAACATCAGCACCAAAATCAGTGCTATTGAGAACGTACTAAGGGGAGAAAATGTAATATATTTTCCTCACCTACCTTGGGAATCATGGATAACACTCCCAAGACAAAAGACAAACAGAAGAACAGTATAAGAAATGTCTTTAATAAAAATTGACACAAGCATTTTCAGACATAAAACCTCAAGGGCATAGGAAAAACTTGTTTCTATGGCAGTCAGACTAGAGTATAGTTGGAGAGCCAAAAGGTCTGACCTCAAAATTGGATGAAATGCAGCATCTAATTTGCTTTTCCTGTTGTTCCTTCCCCCCAGGTATAGGACAGTACACCTGTCACATGAGGGTACTATGGCCTACTCACAGAGAAGGACAGAAAATTTCTCTATGACCATATTTCAGGAGAAAAAATGAAAGCACGATCATTCCACCTCTCAATTTCCATTGACACAAAGTGTCCAGACTGACAAAGTACTGCACCGTATTTTGGGGTAGTATTTCCTGCACCCCATTGGTCATGGTTTAGACTTAAAATGAACTCCAAAGTCTTATGTGTTGGGAGTGATTGGATCTTCAGGGAATCAGAGTCATGAATGGTTTCATCACTGATGAAATCAATAACCACAAGTCCCATAGGTGGTAGCAGCCCAGATGAAGGCAGGTCACCAGGGCATAACTTGGAAGGGCATGTTCTCATCCTTGCATCCTCCTCTCTCACTCTCTGCTCATTGCATAAGCAGCTTCCCTCTTCCAGGCTCTTCCACCTTGATGCTTCTGCCATAAAGCCAGCCAACCACAGACTGAAACTATGACCCTCAATAAATCTGGAAGTTCTGAGTGCCATGAGTTTTATCCCAGTAATACCAGCATTACTGCATACCAGGTTCTAAGCCAACCCTTTGTGTAAATTGTCTTATTTAATCTCCCGGAAGCACATACCCCTTCTGGATAAACGAATAGAATGACTGGTTCCCTGCCACACAGCTGGGCAATGCTTGGCCAGAACTGAAATCTATGCTCTAGACTCCACAGCCAGTGTTTCCTGCTACCTCGCTCCACTGTGTGAAGGGAGATGTTGTCTCATTGTTTGGCAAAAGACTAAAGTTGGTGACATCAATCCAGGGGTGAATGCACAGAGAAGGAGGGGGAAAAGAACAGGGAGTGTAGACTCATTTCTTATAAAATGTTTACAGTTGTCTTGGGATCTTTATGGAGAGGAGAAAGTGTTCTATAGCTAGTGGGCAATGACACAAGGTCTGAAGGAATATTTAGGTTCAATCCTTAAGTGCAACATCTGCCATTCTCTATGCACATTAGGGCCATGCCATTTAACCTCTTGAACTTTGCCTTTGATAGAGCTCAGGGCATGTTGCTCTAAGTATGGCACCTTGCTTGGCATTTGAGTAAGCAGCAGAAGCAAGGTCACTGTCTAATTTTCTCTTGCCCCCTTCCTTAAGACAGGCTGTAAAAGTCTTTTTCAACAGCACCCCCGTACCCAGAGAAAAGGAACATCTTATCTGTGGAAACACAGCGATGAAGAAAATAATCTTGTTCAGGCCTTGCTAAGCTTCTTGCCATTACTATGCTCCTCTTTTTTAAAATTTTATTTTATTTATTTATTTATTTATTATTATGTATTTTTTTAGGGAAGGGTCTACAGGGTGTTCAGGGTCTCACTACGAGACTGGACTCATAGTGATCTGCCTGTTTTCAGCCTCCCAAGAGCTGGGATTACAGGTGTGCGCCACCATGCTCAGTCTCAATTGCTGTCTCAGTGAGTCCTGGGGTCAGGGCCAACTTGGTAGGCCTAGGGATTGGACCCCCCAGCCCCTCAGCCTGCTTGCAGGGGCTTTAATCTGCTGAGCTATTTGGCCGACCCTACCACACTCCTCTTGCCCAATCATACTTTACTACAACTAGCCATGCTTCATGAAGTACTTCAGGCATCTCTGTTTCTTCATTCTGAAGGTATTTCTGTTGCAGAATACTATTTAAGTAAATTTGTGG
>NDGM011059572.1:4584-20171 GCA_002564305.1 Octomys mimax
TTTGGTACTGGGAGTGGAACTCACGACCTCCCACTTGTCAGGCAGGTGCTGCACTGCTGGACTGTATCCCTGGCCCCCTCTGCTGTGAGTTTGAAGAAGAAAGATCAGTCCCTGTCCTTGAGCCACATAAAATCTGTAATACAGGTGTGACTACTACTGCAGGGGAAGTAGCGGCAAAGAAGGTACGATGTAAAATTAGAAGAACCCTGGAAGTCTTAGAGGAGGAAAGAACTGAGTTGTATTGGGAGAGAGGTTTTTGTTTGTTTCTGAGATGAGTTCTGGTGGAAAAATCTAGTCAAAAATTAATTGACAATCTATTATGTGCCAAGTGCTTTTCTAGTTGTTGGAGTAAGCACTATACAAAGCAGATTTGTACACTCATGGAGTTTATTAGAGTAGGGAAAATAGGCAATGTAGGATAGCACTGGAAACTGGGACAATCAGAGGAAGAGTAGGAACTGGCCAGAAAAGAAGGAGATAGCATGGAAAGGTCTCGTTATTGGAATTTCTTTTTATCTAATGTTCTTTTGGGGACATTCTGGTTTTATGCCAAGCAAAGTTGAAAAAATGTCACTCACAGGATGGACATATGTCCCAGCTCAAATCCCCAGTAAGATCAATGACTTCACTCAGTTTTTGGGAAAGAAGCTATAGCTTTCATTTCTCATCCACTCTCACTCTCCCACACCTCAGATGGCTCAGTTGGACTGTCTGCCTCGAAATGCTACTCAGGGTTTACTCATTGTCAAAGATCACAAAACATGTCTGATCTTTGTCCCACTCATTCCTGACTTATTTTAGTAATAAGACAACAAGCCAGATTATACCGCATGCTCTCATCCATCCCTTGTGCAACAGGATCTCTTCAAATCCTATCTGTGTCGCTTCATGCACCCCTGCCTGGAAGGCTGTCACAGGCCCCCTGCCTCATTATCTTCAGGTAACTCCTGCTAATCCTTTAGCTTGTAGCTCAACTGTCATATCTTTAACATCTGGGTATTCCTCTAGAGTCCCTAACATGACCATAACTTCACATCTGAGTATATGATTTTTATTACTGTCCATCTTTTCTACTAGAACACCAAGATCTATGATTGCACAGTCTATATCTATTATATTTACCATTTTTCCTTTTTGCCCAATGGACTCTGGCACATTGGTGTTTAGTTAAATATGACCCTGTGAAACAATCCCTACTCCTAACAACAGGCATTTGGAGGGAAATTTGGTTCTTTCCTCATGGATCAAGTGTATCGTAGGACTCAGAGAAATGAAGATCATCTCCTAGGGGTGTACTGGAGAATACGACAACGAGAAAAAAGTCCTGTAGGGAGCAAAAGTGGACATGGAAGCAAGTATCACAAACTCCAGAGGAAGAGAGGAAAAGTCCACCAGAACTAGGAACCCTGAGAAGGGTACTATCTGATGAGGAGAAGCCCTGAGTACAGTTATCTGATAGTCATTTCCAAGGAAGCCAGAGATGTGATGTGGTCTTGGTTATGGAAATGAATATTTTTGTGGAGAAAATGATGTTCCAACCCCATGTGGGTGAGTCCTACATGGTAAAGTGGTGAGGTTCCCCTGGGTACTGGGCCTCTAGGAATGCAATCTTCTCTTGAACCATAGGCTCTCAACACAGTGACCCACTGAGTTAGCAGAGGAGTTTGGGCCTGTACTTGGAGAAGGCAAAGAGGAACCTGACCCAGGATACCAGACTTGGAATATACAAATTGCACCCTTAATCACCTCTGCTCTCTGCCTGTCTCTCTTCCCCATTAGACTTCCCAGAATTCTTTGAGATTAGAACCTACCCTTGCTCTATCTTCATTTCCTTACTGTTGAATACACCAGCAAACAATGTTCATGGGAAACAGAGATAAATAAATAAGCCTTACACACGTGGTTCACCCATAATTCTCTATCTCTTTATCTGTAAAATGGGAATAACCTAGTAAATGTGAGAGCACCCAGTGTGGGGTTTAATATAAAGCAGATGCTCAAAATTACATGTCTGTCTCATTTTTGTTTTTAACCACACCTCGTCTTCAAGTACTTCCTGAATTTTATTGACCCATATTGTCTAGACTTAAGGTTCTAATGCAGAAATGATTGGGGAAATCATAAACTCTGAGTAGGTGAGTACCAGTCTTAGTTTATCTTTCTTTACTTCCATGCTCTTCATCTATTCTCTTCCCAGTTTTCTACACTGAATCCCCAATCTCAGTTTCTGTGCCTCCAAAGAGAGACTTACTCCATTTAGACTCTGGAAGGAGTCAATCCTCTCTTGGACAATTACAGCACTGGAATTCTTCCTGCAGCAATAAGACAGGTACAACACATGGCCCAATGAGACTCAGGTCTGGGCCTTGTGAAATGGGGAAATATGCTTGATATAGTTTGCATCTCTCTCTCTCTCTCTCTGTGTGTGTGTGTGTGTGTGTGTGTGTGTGTGTGTGAGATTGAGGATTGAACC
Organism: Octomys mimax; assembly: GCA_002564305.1. NCBI lineage: Eukaryota > Metazoa > Chordata > Mammalia > Rodentia > Octodontidae > Octomys > Octomys mimax. The sequence continues at coordinate 7,058 of NDGM011059572.1, forward strand.
CAGTGCCTTCACACTGAACCACACACCCAGCCATTTTTTTATTTTGAGACAGAGTCTTGAAGTCATTAAGATGCTCAGGTTGAGCTAAAAACTATGACTCTCCTGCCTCAGCCTCTGAGCATTGGAATTAGAGTGTGCTTTGTATCCTGCATGGCCTGCAAAGGCCTGGGGGTCAAAGCTCAGTCCTGGGGATGGTGCTTTTGGAAGGTGGTGGACCCTTACAAGGCAAGGCCTTGTTGGAGGCCCATAGACCACATTCTGGCCCCTTCCTCCTATTTTCTTTTTGTTTTACTGGCCATCAAGTAAGCAGATTTTCTGAGTAGTGAACTTCCTGCCACTGACAGTGAGCACTTCCACCAGAGGCTGAAAAGCCATGAGTCTGCTTCACCATGGGCTAGAACTGCTGAACCCATGAGCCCTGATCAGTCTCTTCTGTTTACAAGTTGAGGGGCTGGCAAGATAGCTCAGTGGACTAAAGCGCCTGCTTAGGTAAGCTTAGACATGCTCAGGGATTGCGGTTCGATCCCCAGTCCACACGCCATGCCAGTCCTGCCCCTAGGGCAGACTGAGCGGGTACATAGTCCAGGTGTAGTGGTGCACGCCTATAATCCCAGTGCTGGGAAGGCTGAGACAGGAGGATTACTAGAGTCTGAGCTATGTAGTGAGACCCTGTAACAACCAAATACATAACAAAAAAAAAAAAAAAAATGTTCAAAAAGGGCCAGCCAGATAGCTCAGTGGATTAAAGTGCCTGCTTAGGCAGATGCAGGGCCTGGGATTTGATCCCTGGCATACTATGCCAGCCCCACCCCCAGGGCTCAATCAGATGGTGATTAAAACTGGGCGTGGTAGAGAGTGCCTGTAATACCAGCATTTGGGAGGCTGAAAACAGGAGAATCACTACGAGTCTGATCTGTGTAGTGAGACCCTGAAGGCCCTGTACTAAATACATAAAAAAAATTAGAAAAAAAAAAATACAAGTTAAGCATATCACATATTTGTTAGAATGATGTAAAGCTAACACAGCCTTTCATTCTCAGAGGAGGGGACATGTGCTAGGTGCATCTGCACCCACGGGTGCCATACTGCATCCACAGCAGGAGAGCTGACAGGAGAATGGGGAAACACTCGGAAAACAGCTGATGTGCTGAGAGTGGAGGGCTCCAGGCCAGGTCCTGATAATGCCCTGAGAGTGTCTCTATCCAGCGAAGCCTGTATCCAGTGTTCCTTTGTTTTTTAATTTTAAAGAAAATAAAACAAAGAAACAAAATTGCAAAACAGTATGATAGGAAGGTAACAATGGCTAATACATTGCATACTGTTATTTTTAAATTAGCTGCTAGTTTGACAACCAATTAATTTCCCTTTTTATCTAAAGAAAGGGTTGTGGGGGTTTCTGTTACATGTAACCCTGTTTTGGCTACACGAAGAACTTGGAATTTGTTTCACTTAACCTACTTTTTTGGGCAGGGAAGAGATTTTTATGCAGTACTACATGAACCATTCTTACACATAACCAGCTCCTCCAAGAAATATCTTGCTTCATTTTCTTTTGTCTTTATTACTGACCAGAACGGGAGCAGGTTGTCCTTCTTCCTTGAGAGGGTTATAGAATTTTGCTCTTGGTTACCGAATGCCTAATCTTTCTCCAACAGAGGATTTTTAAATTCAGGTCCTCAGGAAGCAGTTTTGTTTTGCATTACAATGTTTGGATCCCCCAAGCAGGGCTGCTGATGGCTGTCCTTTTCCTCCCACACAGTGTAATCAGCAGCAATTAATTCTAATCACAAGGAGACAGCGACAATGCACAGAGCATTAATTGGCTGGAAGTAATCAAAATCTACCTTAGCTCACAGTTGGTACCTGTGTGCAGGAAAACACGAATAGCCGCGTGCGTGTACACACACACTCATGCCCACACTGGCACTCAGACATCGGCTTCCGCTGGCCTCTTCTCTGGCGTTCCACGTTGGGGGGTGGGGCAGCTTGCCATCGCTGTTGCTTGGGGTACCTCACTCATGGTAAGCAGTAAGTGGGCTTTTGCTGAGTGACTCTTGGTGGAGCCAGGTCTGTGATTATGTTCTCTGTCCACGGGCAGAAGCCAGCACCACCCTCTTGGTCTCAGTTCCAGTCCTTTAACGTTTAGCCTCAAAGTTACCCTCTGCTCCACAAAGCAGTTGAAACCCGTCTCAGAGAGAATTATCCTTTCCTCTGAACTCTGCCCGCCTTTTCTGATACCAGCAGTCTTTAGTGTTCTATTATAAGATTAAATTGGTGTTTTATTTATTTATTTATTTATTTTTCTCTATCACCTCAAGCTCCTTCACTCAATCATTGGGCCTCCTTGAGACTGGGCATTGGCTACTGGAAGGTCTCTCAGACTGGGTCTAATTCTGAGAGCCTCAGGTTGGTTCATGCATGTGCCTGGGCACAGAACGATGTCTGACTCGTCTTTCCAGTACCCCAGGCTTTGGGCCATGGCAGGTGATCCTTAAATATATGATAATCTTAAGATTTCTTAGAAGACACATAGCTGGAATCACACTGGGCCTGGGAAGGTTACACGTGGGTGGTTAGGCATGGAATCCCTGGGTTTTCTGAGGGAATGGATTTGATATCATAGAGAGATTTGTCGTACAGGATACATTCAAACTGAAAGATGCTGAATAAGCTGCAACTTGATCTCAGAATGATACTCCTTTAGACCTGGCCTGGAGTTGCACAGTGACATGGAATAAGTCACTTACCTTCTCTGAATGAATATCAGTTTAACAACCTTGATTCTATTTAACCATCAGTTATGAACACCTACTATATTCCTGGTGCTGTAACTAGGCCTGGAGCTACAGAGTTAACTCCTATATGATCAGCAATTTTGAATAACTCATAGCTGAGCAGACATGATTAAAAGAATCATCAAAGAGAAATGTTGTAATAGCCCTACACTGGTCATTTCCAATCCTCAGAGCTTTCTGGTGAGTTCCACACTCCTCTGTCTAGAGGACACCAAGGCCATTCAGTTTGTCCTCTACAGTGACGCTGTGTTCTAACCACACTATGCTGCTGTGCATTTCCCTAGGCCACATTATAATTCATTTTTTGGTCCATATAATTCTGAAATTGTCTACGTGTTAAATCTCTTATTTCTCTTCAATATAGAGTGAAGGTGTCAAAAACTGAAGTCTGCACAAGAGGAATATTGGACTCATAAAGTAGGAAGAGTTCTAATATAGCTTTTTTTAAAAAAGTGCCCCTTCCTTCCTTCTTTCCTCTCTTTCTCTCCCTCCCTCTTTCCCTGCCTCCTTCCCTTCTTTCCTTCATTCCTTCTCTCTTTCTCTTCTTCTACTATAAAAAGTAGAGATTGGGTTGGATTAACTGTGGATCCTATATCAGTGCAAGGGGCAGTGATATAGTATCACTTATACATCTTCTACTGCGCTTTTGCAACTTGCTATCACATTGTCCTGTGCTTCCATCTCACAGTACTGAAAATGTCCCACAAACCAACAAACTCTTGTGATTTTTAATTTTGTGTGTGGGCTCAACTGGGCCATGGAGTGTCTAAACATTTGGCCAGATATTACTCTGGGGGTGTCTATGAGCATGTTCTTGGATGAGATTAACATTGGAATGAATAGCGTGAGCAGAGTAAATCACCCTTCATGCTGGACCTTAACAAATCCATGGATGACCCATAGAACAAGCAGCTGAGTCACAGGGAGTTCTGACTGCCTGCTAGAACTAGGACACAGTCTCTTCTGGCTTTTGGATTAAAGCAGAAATACTCGCAGCTCTTCTTCGGTCTCTGGGTTTGGGACTGGAACTTATCATTGTCTTTCCTCTTTCTCTGGGCTTTGGACCCACATGAACTTCATATTTGCTCTTTTTTCTTTCTTTTTTTAAAAGATTTATTTATTTGGTACAGGGACTTGTGGCTTGGACTCATAATGAACCTGCTTCCTGTCCCAGCTTCCCCTGTGCTAGGAGTATAGGCGTGCTCCCCCATGCCTAGTTTTGGTGGTTGGCATGGTTTCGTGCTGGCAATGCATACTGGGGAGTATGGGGATCAAACCTGGGTCCTTGAGCTTGTTAGGCAGGCACTTAGACTGCTGAGCTATCTCCCCAGCCTTAATGCCTTTTCTTCCTCCTACTTTTGCTTCTCTTCTTGGTGAATGCTTCCTCAGACCCAGCTCAAAACTGGCCCCTTTCACAAGGTGGAATTAGCCAATCTGTTTTTTGTGTCCTCCCAAAATTCTGTACATATTAATGACAGCATTATTTTGTTTTTTATACTCTGAGCTGTATCAAAAGATAAGCTAAGCAGATAAGGGGCCAAGAGTCATCCATAGTGGGACAGTAAGGCACCAGCAAAAATATAACAACTTGGAGAAAATGGTTTTCATCCAGACTCTTCACTGATGCTTGGGAGGAAATTGGAGACTACAAGAGGCAAAACAACTTTGCTTAAAGCACACAGACAAAAATGGTTGAGCTGGGCTTTGAATCCAAGACTGACTTCAAAAGCAATGATCTTTTTGTTGGTTATTTACTCGATAATACATGTTAAATGTTAAGTGTGTGCCACATGCCATATTATGTGCTGGGAGGCAAAAATTAAGTATGCCTGTCCAGACCTACGGCAGAGTAGTGGCAGAGTAAGGCTAAATCCTTTATGTTAGTGTTTGGTCTCTGGGTCCAAGACTCTTCTGTCTTATTGGCTGGTTTCACCATGAGAAAGCTGCCCAGGCAGCTCCCCAGCCTCTGCTCCTCTCTCCAACAGCAGGCAAGACACAACTTAGAACAACTCCTTTGCTTGCCCCCAAATCTCTGGCTGTACCCAGTGTGGATGAAGAGCCAAAGCTGCTGCCAAGTTCATTAATAATTTTGGCTTTCTGGAGGAAGGAGTTGGATTGCTTTGCTCTTCAAATATCAAAACATCCAATTAACACAGCTAATTAGCATCACTAGCAGCAGTCAAAAGAATAGCAATTTAGATGCAGGATTTCAAAGGTTTTCTAGTTGTGGGCCAAGGCAACCCATCTCTTGCTAATGACAAGAGTTCTTCACTTAGGCAGTCCTATATCAACCATCAATTAACCACTGACCAGAGTCTGCCCTCTTCCAGAGTCATTTGTCTAATTGCAGCAGGAGATAGAGAAGAAACAGAGCAGAAAGGGAGTAGAGTAAAAAGGGAAACAGGAGGAAGGAAAGGGCAGTAGTGAGGAGTTAGGGAACTCAATAGCAGGGGTGTGGTGGGAAAAGTAGGAGAGGACAAAGGAAAGGGAGAGTCCCAGAAAATCAGAAGAAGACGTCGGCATAGAGAGAGAACATAAACAAAGACAGAATTCTCAGAAACAGACATAGACAAACAGAAAAGATGACTTATAGGTAGAGAATCAGATATACAGAAAAAGAAATTTCTTAAAAACCTATAGAAAAAAATGACAAAGTACTTGCAGGAATCAGTAATTTGTGGAAATTAGCTGATCATTAGGAGGCTTTAATGTCCCAATCTACAAAATAGGGCTTGGCTGTGAGAGTTCGAATTAGAATTTGGCAATGCCTGGCTGCAGTAGAGAGAGCCAACCCAAGGAGAGACCAGGCAACCTTAGCCAGAACTTATCTCCCCACTTCTGGTCCTGCGAGTTGGACTTCTATGCTCGCGCGTGCAGCCGGCACTGTCCCGTTTGTGTCCCATCTGCTGTAAATCCAATGAGCCCACCAGTAAAACCTGTGATCAACCACGGCGGTGCCGTCTTCCTCTAGGAGGGAAAGCGACGACTTTTCTTCTCAGAACTCGCTTTCCTCTTCTGCAGGACGCTGCACCCTGGCCCCAGGTGCACCCCTTCCCTGATTGCTGGTCAGTCTCCAGCCTCTTTCCGCTGCTATCCGATCCACTCTCCCTCCTGTTGCTAGAGCAATATTCCTGCGATGCAGATCTGAGACTACCGTTCTTTACTGACATAAACCTCTGCAGCGATTTTGCACTTTCTCTGGATCAAATCCAAACCCATTAAACATGGTATTAAGGGCAGCTCTCTGGGCTCTGGCTCCTGCTGCCTTCTCTGCTATTCCTGCCCCCTCCCCACCGCACACTGATGGCAGGCGGCTCCTATGTGCCTCAACTGTCTTTAACTATGGGCTCCGCCTCACGCTCCATGGCCCCTGCAACACCTTCCTCATCCCTGCCTATACCTTGTGCCTTTCCATATTTACATTTTCATTCCAGTATTTCCCTGAGTAGTCATTTGTTCTTACTGTCCTGTCTCTAACCCAGTATATACTAAAGGTCACAAACTCAAGTGGCTTCCGAGGATGGGCTTGTAATGTAAATACATGCAATCACAGGTATGAAACAGTAGGGGGAGTAGTGACCACAAGTTCAAAATTTAATGAACCAATCAGCCAAAACAATAACTAGTCAGTATTTTCCTCGTCAACCCCACCGTTTGTAGTAGGAATTCAGCCATGGGTTACTAGCTGGTGACACTACATCTGTAACCTGGGCTCCGGGCTGAGTTCAATTCAAAAGGGTCTCTGTGCTCCTACTCCACTTTCACCTCATGCTGTGGCCTATGCAAATCCCTCCCTGTTCAGGGGCATTTTCATAGTGTCTATGACTCCTTCCCGCTGGGCCTTGCAGGGGGGTTAACTGTCTGTAAATAGCTGCAAGAAATACTAACATGGTGGCTAAGTCAATCCCACCCTATAGCTGGCCTGGGAAAGACGCATGCTATTGCTCAGCCCTTTAATGAAACAGGATTACAACAGAAGAAGCATGTAACTACATAAGGCAATGCTTACAGATGGCCACAGACCTGGAAACCTGGGCCTTTCCCAGGAGCTTCCTCCACTGTAGCACTGGGAGTTAATTCTGGAAGGACTGAATGCCGGAAGGCTGGGTGCCCAGCAGAGAGCCCTCCCAGCAGCACAGATTAATCCCTCCTCTCGGCTACCAATGGAAATAGTCAGGACAGGAGGCAGAGCCAGGCCTCTCTTCGAGGTGAGTCATGGCAAGTGATCACTGTCTCCTTCCAGGTCTCCCTGGCCGACACTGTCTTTCCAGATAAGCCCGAGCTTCCCTCTTTCCTGCGTCTTCTTGCGTCAGACCCTGGTGAGATTTCAGAAACTATAAACAAATGGTGTGCCACTTCTCCAACCCTCACGTTCTCTCTTTACCCCTCCACTCACCTCTCTTTTCTCGTCTCCATACCCAGCATCAGGGCCCCTCCCCCCTCCCCCTCTCCTAGATAGAGTTCAGTGATTAAAAGTGCAGGCTTTGGGGTTAGAGGCTCCGAATCCCGCACCCACCAGCTGTGCGACCTTGGGGAGGTTCTGTTATCACTCTGAACTTCAGTGTCCTCACTGATCCAATGAGAACACAAATCCCTGTCTGCTTTTTTGTATGGCTGTTTTGAGATTAAATTAGGAAAAATATCTAGTAGTGTGCTTACCACATCAAAGATGTCTTGTCTGGCCCTCAGTTTTGCAATGTCACCGAGGAGTCAGGAGATGGGATAAATTCTTTGCCCTTGCTAGCTTTTTTTCTTAACTGGAAAATAAAATATAGACTTCATAATGTTTCCAAAGTCATACCAAGGGGAAGTATCCACCAGACCGCAGTAAACAGACTCCTCTACTTATATCATCCACACTTTTTGATACAGTAATTTTATCATGCTATTTTCTTGTTCAGGAACCTTCTCTGGCTCTTTACTTCCGATAACATACAAACCAAAATGAGTACTATGCTATCAAGGCTTTCTATGATCTGGTCCCATGGATATTTTCCAACTTTAATTTCTAAGCATTCCCTTGTGTGAACTTCTTCCTCCAGACAGGCCCATTGATGAACATTCCTGGCTTTACCCACTGAGCCTTAATTCAGGATGATCCACTCCTCAGAATGTGTTTTCCATTCACCACTCAATTGCGAGTTCTATTTTTAGGCTATGGGGGTAGTTGTATTCTGTTCTGTTTTTGATACCAATACAAATAGAGCTAGATTTAATGACATCTTCAATGAAAAATCACTACTTGAAATCCTTTTCTCCAGCAGAGATTCTAAAGTCCAGAACAGATATTTTTAGGTGTTCTGTGTTGCTGAGTTTAAATCCTGAAGTTAGAAGACCTGGGGTCAAATGCAAGCATACTACTGTGCTATTCAGTGTTATCTGCCATCTTGGCTGGGCCAGGGGACACAGATATGCTATGAAACAAATTTATAGATGTTTCTGTGCAGATGTTTTGGGATGGTATCAGCATTTAAGCCAATGGCCCTTGAGTGAAGCAGATTGCTACTATAACGTGGTGGACCTCACCCACAATCTTTAAAGCAAAATAATGATGATCGCTTGCCAAAGAAGAGGAAATTCTGCATCAGGTACCTTTGTACTTGAACTCCAACATCACTCTACTCTGGTCTCCAGCCACCTCCCCACCTTCACTGGCCTCTAGAACAGCCGCATGAGCCAGTTTCTTAACATGAATCTATAATGTGTTGGTTCTGTGTCCCAAAGAACTCTCAGATATCCACTACTGGTTATGCACCTCAGTTAGCTTGTTTCAGCTCTCTGGGCCTTTGTTTTCTAAACTATAAATTGAATGATTGGTCCTCACCTTACACGGTTATCATGAGACTTCACTGTGATTCTGTCTGTGCACAAGAAGCTCCTGTACGTTGTACATGACCTCACCTCAGGAATCTTAGGACCAAAGGCTTTCTCCCAGAAGTCACTCCAACTGGTCCAGCCCCCTTTGCTCTCTGACCCTTTCAAGGGCCCACTAAGCACATGTGATGTCCAGCACTGCCTGAGCTTTGGCTCTAGTACAGACATCTGATACAGATGTATCTGGGGGTAGCTCTCAAAGCTGAATATCATAAATGCTTCAGACAAAGTGCTGCAGTCGACTGGGTTCTGAATGTAAATGCATCCCAATGCAGGGTAATAAAAAGCCTAAGCTCGTATATTATGAATGCAAAGGCGCAATGCTAGCTCTGCTCTCTGCCTCCATCTGAACAGCAGAAAGGAAAGATGCATGTCCAGGCCTAAAGAAAATGAACCTTGGGAGGCAGACAGGCTGTCAGAGAAAAGGCAGCAGGAAGGGGCTGGCCCCATCCTAGCCCTAAGCCAGTACCTCCTGACTTTACATGCTTTGAATCAGGGGAAAATGCTATTTGTTTGCCCAGTAAGGAAAAAAATGAAATGCTGCAGGTTATTAGCCCCAGGGTTGGGCCTATGGGCCTTGGCATGCGGCAAATCCCTAGGACACAAGTGTAACCAATCGGCCCTCAGGCGGTGGCTCTAGTAAGTTTTCCTTCCTGGCTGGTGGTGCAGAAGAAGGTAAGGATCTCGAATGTCTGCTCGAGAGGAGGCTCAGCCAAGAGATCTTATTTGACCCTCAAACTCGGCTAACTCTTGCCTTTCCTGTGGACTAAGAAACCCACAATTTGGCTATGTCCTTGGTGACTTAAAATGACTGCCCCTGAGTGCCCCCTTGTGCTTACAGCACAGGGAGCCCACTCCCTGGTCCTGCCTCAGCTCCACCGGTCCCTCCTCTAATCATCTCATCTGTGTGCAAATGCCTTCTATTTTCCCAGGTCTGCAGGTAGCCACTTGACTCATCTAGGATAATCTTCTGCTGGAAGGTGGGGCTGCAGGCTGCCTTGGCTCCGCACTCCCTGTGGCTCTCAGGTCTGTTTTCCATGTGTTCTGCTGCTGCAGAGATGGTGGCTCCCTGCCGTATGCTCCTCTCCTGGTGGGTCATCAGAGTGGCAAGTGCCAAACCAAACCTCCCAGGCACAGTGAGCATCTCCATGGGAGCCCATTCTGTTAGAATTCTCTGGGCCAAAGCAAGCCAGCCAGAAATATCCACACGAGTGAGGCCAGGCAGAATACCCCACCTACAGCCCTTCCCCTGCATATGAAGCTCCAGTCAGCTCTGGCTCCTGACCACACATTGTTGCACTATGTCTCTGGGACCTGGCCTAGGCACACACTCGCTCTTGGAGTTTCAGCTGAAGGGATGGATCCTCCTTGGTGAAGCCACTCCTACCTGCTTAGGCCATTAGGCACATTCTTCTTCATGTGCCCTCTGCTCCTTACGAGAATTCTCTTTCTCATACTGAAATCCTCATGCCAACTTCCTAAGACTGTACTGTGGGAGTATAGGGTTCTTATGTGACCCACCTAGAATGGGGCCTGACACAGAAGCAATGCTCAGAAGCCTCATATTAATCAAATGACTCAATACCTGAATTAGTGAATGACTATGACTTAAGTCCTTTTAATTTATATGTGGTTCCTGGCCTCTCTACCTGGACCTGCTGGTCTCTGTGTATGCTTTGCTGTGTGCCCAAGGATGCATAAGCCTAGGTGGAGGCTGTAGTATACCCAAGACAGTGAATAGGGCCTAAGGCACTGGACCCGTCTGTACTTGCCCTTACAACTTGAATTCATAAACTATCTGAGCAGGAAAGGATATTAGGGGTTCTTTATTTCCCTTCGTTTTGCCTTGAAGGGAGATACAGTGCTATTCATGGCTGGTCCCCAAGTCCATCACAGAGCTTAGTATAGAGCAGACACTTGGGAAATAGCTGTTTTGTGGTTTGCCCTTCAACACTGACAGGAGAATGAAAGGCCAGAGAGGTAAAAAGAAACTCATCAAGTCACACAGTATATTTCAGATAGATTGCACTCCAGCCCAGCATCCCTAAGTGGCCAGAGCCCAGAGCCCGATGGGCTTTTCCTGAGGCCTTATTTCTAGTCAAGGTCCTGAGATTCCATGAAATAGGTCCTTTGTTACTTTTTTCCAATTTGTTTTAAGTTACCAAGTACAACATAGATGAGCTGATGCTGTTTTAAAGCTCTGACAATGAAAGACTTCCTGATGCCGTAGCAAGGGAGGAGCCTTGGCCATAGCCTCTTCACCAACCCTTTCAGAGTTTAGTAAGAGTTCACACCATTCATCCAGAACATCAGTCACAGGCGACCTGTCAGTTAGGCTACTGTTGGTGACCCCCACCGTGCTGTGAAGCTGGCCTGAAGCACTAGCAGTCCCTTTGGAGGCCGTTTTCCTTTACAGAGACTCCCAGTCTAGGTGCCCTGACATTCCGGAGCTTTAGTATTCAGAGTGCCACCCCTGACCATGAAACAGCCGCCGACCATAAACTCTGACATTTTGGAGATTTAAGCGTTTTGAATTAGTCATACACATGCAAAGTCATTGCTCCTTATCCTGTTCTGAAATCTAAAAATGGCTTTCAGCAGAGCCCAGTAACTTTTCCTCAGTGATTGCCTTCTGGTAAAGAGCTATGGACGAGTTTAGGCCAAGTAAACAACTCTGTTGCTCAGAAGAAAAGCGAGGCAGAATAGAGGTAGGCTGCACTTGTGCTTCATAGAGGTGTCTGCCCTGTCCGACAGAGTGGGTAGTCTGCCATCAACCCTGGGAGTGCTTGGGTGGGGGTAGGCGGGAAGGTGGGGGACGGCAGGGACAGGCCAGCTGAACCCCACCTGTGGGCTGAAAGGGGCACAAGAGACTGAGCAGCCTGGCTCTGCCCTGCACAAGTTGGGGGATCTAAGGCAAGTGAATACAGTGAGCCAATGCTTCCTCATTTGCAAGAAAGAAACGGCGACTACTTCATAAGGCTGACTGAGAATAAAATAAGCTAAAGAAGCACTTATCAAGGGACCAGCACATAGCACACAAATAGAAAATAGTTTTCTCCACTCAGGGGCTTCCCAATTTCCCAAAACACAGAAAACTTCTTCATGCCTAAAATGCTGTGTATTCCCAGAATCCCACAGACAGCCTCTTGCACATACTATTAACTCAGATGCTCAGCCGAGGGGCAGTGGGCCTTGGCATTTAGCAGTCTTCCTCCAGTGCAAATAAATGGGGCAACTTCAGCTGTAGCGTTTTTCTGAGAGAGCTCAAGAGAAGAAGGCTCTGAGCTTTCAGAGCCGCCGGCTCACTGTGGAGGTGCCGTCCCTGCTGTGGTGCCAGCTGTGCTTTATTCTGCCGTCCTGATTGCCTCCTAACATGGACTCAGCAGCCCTGGACTTACTGGAATCCCAGGAAGTGAACACACAGAACTGGAAAGTGCGGTAGTTGCTACCAAGCCTCCCCAGGAGCAGCCAGACTGTGAAGTACTTACATCAGCTCTTCTAGTCCTCACAAAGCAACACAGAGTCCAAAGTCCAGCAAAGTAAAGGAAGTAGTTCAAGGTCACACACAGGGCTAGGAATTGAAACCAAACCTGTCTGGTTTCAGAACCTGGGCTTTTAACCACTGAACACCTGTTCAAATCCCCACAGCCCCAGCCCTTGCCGGAGCCTCCACCACCTGGTTGTCCTGGGTTTCTGCAGCTGAGTTTAGTGATCCGAGAGTCTCCCGGGATGGTGATAGGATGCAGTCTACCCTCGCTGGCTTTGCTGAAACTTCAAGCTAGGTCTCTGCTGCATGCTTGGGCTGCGTTTTAGGACTGTGCCCTTGGCTTTCATTAGGGGACACCGCGAGAGGCAGCACATGACATTAGCGCTAGCATCTGCTGAAAACATGCTCATGAGGTCAGAGGCCACTTCCTCTGGGTTCCCAACACAGGCCCCTGAGTGAGATGGTTTCCTAAGAGCCCAGTAATAGGAAATGCTTTGCATCACTTTATTCTGGCATGAGATTTTGTCATAATTTACCACAAATGATAAATAAATGAGCAAGCAAATTAAAATAACTGGCCCATGGATACACACATCTGCATGGCATGGGTGCCTGGGGACATGAGTCCCTTTTCATCACAGACATTCCCTGTCAAATACCCTGGGAACAGACACCCCTTGGCCAACAGATGTCCCCTGGTTGTCCTCTAGCTCAGCTCACAGCCTCTTATCAGACACTCAGACAATAAGCCACTGTATCTGCCTGGGAAGGCAGATAGAAAGACAGCTCCTTCGAGGTGAAGGTCAAGTTGCACTTTTCCAGCAAGCTCAATATGTGGTGTTTGAATCTGACCCTGAACTGTGTTGTGCAGGGGAAAGGGAACAAGGAAGGGAGGTGTTATGGTTTGTGTCTAGTTGTCCCCCTAAAGCCTCACACAGTCATAGGGTGGGGACTTCTA
>NDGM011059592.1:0-11492 GCA_002564305.1 Octomys mimax
TAATGTATTATTCTACCCCTGCAGGACCGGGGAAATGAGCTTGCTGATTGACAGGCTGCTCTCTCAAGGTGGGAATAGTAATGGAAACACCTCTCGGGGTCAGAAATGAGACTGCATTCTAGATAGCTTCCGCCTGAACTCCAAAGGCAGGCAGAGCAGGGTTTAGGAAGCAATGACTGCTTGTTCTGATCTTGGTAGCTCTTTATTTAAGTGACTTTCATTGCTCACAGCTCAGATTCTCCACTGCTTACTAAGGTCTCCTAAACAGCTTAAGATTGATTAATTCATATGAAACCTTATGTTAATAAACTTGTTGCCTACTTCATCATGGTCTTTTTCATTGCCTTATATTATTTTATAGGGTATGCCCAACGTGTGTTTTCAACCCTATTCCTAGTAAACTCAAAAATTGGTTAGTATTTCATTAGATAGTAATAATTTTAATTTCTTATTTCTTCAAATGTTCTAACTGAGAAACTTTCAAACATTGAGCTCATAAAGTCATAAAAGATTGATGACATCTAGTTATCCCTATTCATATTATTTGAACATTACACACATTTTTCAGGTTTATAGTGCAAGAGGACCCATATGTGAGAGATATGAGGGTATTAGCATTGACACTTTATAAATTTGTGTGTGTTTATGTGTCACAACATAGGTGAAAGAAATATTTGTGTCTGTATATGTACATATAGTGAGTTTTTTTCATATAACAGTAACGTGTCATTCTAAAAAAATGAGTGGATTACAATAACTTTCTAAAAACTGAAAGTAAACACTGTGAGGAAGGTCATTTAATGGTATGAGTAAGCCACAGCGTGCACAATGGTGACAAAGGTCTGTAGTGTACAGTTGAGGCATGCACTGCACAACAAGAAAACAAAGAAAAAGTATGGCACATGCCCATTGCAAGTTTACTACGAGCAAAACTCCACTCTCTGTGCTTTAGAAATAGCTTTTAAGGAGATGTTTTCCATATTTTACAGTTTAAAGAGCTGAGGCTTAAAGAGACCAAGGAAGCCTTCCCAAAGGATGTCACATATATAGTGTATCATCTAAATTAGGACATTTTGAGAAAGAAAAGAAACACTAACTCTCACCAGGTTGCCAGTACAGTAGGCATAAAAAGGGTCTATTTGGGGCTGTGACACCTACCCAAGGATGTAACACAGACAAGCATCACATCCAAGCAGATTGTCTTTGGAGCCTCAAACCATAAACACTAGACTATTCTTAGCAGTTTCTTCCTTTCTCAAGTAACCCAGAAGAAACAAGAGCATGGGAGAAATAAGATTGCCTAGAAAGTACTGTGGCACATTGTATTCACACAATCAAATATGGATGAAAGAAAGCTGCGCTGACACGTGCAAACAACTAATTAACTATGAGTAGTATCTAACTGAGAGCGTAAAGCTCTAGAGCCAACAAGTAAGGTGAAAAATGACTTGAGTCAAACTGCACTTCAAAAGCCTCATCTGGACCAACACCGTGAAAAGCACCGGAGAACTGATTCCAGCTGTGAAAACTACAGACTTCTACTTGCCCTCTCTAGCTTTTTGTCTGGGCTCTTCAGAAGATCTGCGGTTGGACTCTCGTGAGTTTAAATGAGCATAGACGGCCATGTCATTCAATCTTTCAAGCGGAAGGAATTTGGTGCTTGGAAGTATCAAAAAGAAATATGCCAAAGAAAAATAGATTGGAAGATACTTTATTTCTGAGAGGAATCCTATTTGAAGTGAGTATACAAAAGATAAAATAATAATAGCAATAGGCAGCGAATGGGGATTAGAACATACCACACTAAGACAACAGTATGAGAATGGATGGACTCCAGAATCTTGAAAATGTCAGTACCTGCAACATCGAAGCCACAGAAATGTGTAGTTAGACGAACTCCGTATGTCAATGCAGTGGGGTTGGTCCTTGCTCTCAAATTAGTGTTTGACAACTTACATTTCAAATCAGTTTCATCCACAAAATAGTCTTATGAAAGCAATCATCCACCATTAAGAAGCTAGCTGTAAAAGGAATGAATTCAGTAGGAGTAGGAAGTTGTTCCCGAGCTCTGAGGATGGATTTGATATGTTGGATGTGGAATTTTGATTCTCTAACATGTGTGTGTGTGTGTGTGTGTGTGTGTCTGAATGAGGAGATTCTTTTCATGTGTAATTTAACAATTACATGTACCTACATCCCCTGTCTCTTCAGTGCCCAGCATAAGGGTGACACATTAGCATCTGGATGTTTAAAACCTCCCAACCGAAAGCAATTGCTGCTGCCAGTGGTGAGCTGCTGCTGGTTTCTGTGAATTGGCATATGTTTGGATAATTTTTCCCAATAGCTTTGTGTGAATGAAAAATGTTGATAGATGGAGAATATTTAGCGAAATTCTGCCATAGTTAAAAGACTAGTGGCTTGAGAGGAAAAAGAAAAAAAAGTTAAGATTATCAGAGCAGTTTCTAAAGAAAGAAGTGAAAATATGACGCCATTGTTCAGTACAGAAGCTTCCTAGAATAGCTTCACATGAAGTTTAAATAACAGAAAGGAAAGTGCTAAAATAAAAACTCTTCAAGTAAGACAGTTGGGGGCTGGCCAGATAGCTCAGCAGACTCAGGTTAGGCAGGCTAAATGACTGGGGTTCAATCCCCAGTGTGCTGTGCCAGCCCCAATCGCAGGGTCCCCTGAGATGGCAACTGAGTCTGGGTGTGGTGGTGTATACCTGTAATCCCAGCACTTGGGAGGCTGAAAACAGGAAGATCACTATGAGTCCAATCTGTGTGGTGAGACCCTATACTAAATACATTAAAAAAAGTAAGACAAGTGAAAATTCTGGTATGCAGGGAAGCATGTTGCTATATTCTGTTAAGTATGTGGTATGAACAGATACAGCTTCTACTTAATATTTTTAATAGTTGTTACAGTGAAAGACACATTTGTATTAATCTGTCTCCAAGTACTTGCTTGAAACTCACCTGTGCCATCATTCTTGCCATTTTCTGGAGCACTTCTGGATGCCTCTATTTATGAGTGTCTTCAGAGGGGCAGCCGCAGCTACCAAAGTATACTGAATCAATTCAAAATATTTACCGCTCATAGTCATTTTGATTCTGGAAAAGAGCCAGAAGTCACTTGCTGCCAGACTGAGTCCGTAAGGGGGATGAGGACACAGTGTAATGTTTTTATGAACCTGTCTTGTCTTTACATGGTGCTCAGTAGCAGCATTTACCACATTTTTGATCATCCTCTGTAAAGACCCTCTTGAAAGAGGACTTCCAGAACTGATTCAGAAAGTTCAAAAATAGTGGGATAATTGTGTTTGAAGAGAGCAGGAGTTTTCAAGGGAAACTGATGGCAATTTAACCATAATACATTTCCTAAATTGAAACATTCACCACATATTATGAGCATCCCTTATATATTTTAATATTCAGTGCACCCAGCTTCAAGCACTACTTTTGATACTCATTTACTACCACACTTAGAAGATCTTGCGCCTCTCTCAATTGCAGGTCCAGAGGCCAGGTTGACTCAGAACCCTAGAATCTTCACAGTGGTGAATGCTGACCAGACATCATGGAAGCCGTGCATGGCTGGCTCCCATCTTTCTCACCATGGACAATGATCTGGAATTGCTAGGGGATTACATGTAAATCTATTCGTTTCCCTCAGCCTCAAACAATCACCTCCATATGTGTCTCAGCCTGAAAAAGTCTCAACTTCACATGTGATATTGCTTTCCCACAAATAAATTTTCTACTTTTCTGCTTAAAGCAAAATCTGCTTTTTTGCCGTTAGCCAGCATCTTACCTATGCAAACATGTGAGCCCTAGGCAATGCCCTTTTTTTCCACTGTATTAACAACGCCCTCTTTATTCACTAAGGTAAGACCAAGCATGAGGGAAGATCACCAGGCTGCTACGCCCGTGCGCAGGTACTTCCACCCCTTCTTACCCTGCAGTTCAGCAGTCCCTAGCTAGCCTGCCTTTCATAGCCTCAGAGCCCACTCAAGATTTTTATTTCTGCTACCTCATTTTTAAAATTCCTACATACACTTATAAGACCAATGTAAAGAGCAAAGAGAAAATGTACCTGGGACATAGTGGCCACTAAACAAATGATACTTATTTAGGTTCAGATAACAGTACCACATGCAAACCCACAACTTTCTTTGGCTCCAGCTTTGTCATCTCAGAACCACACAAATAGACAGCTTAAAGAGTTGTGGTGAGGATTAGATACAAAATAGGATGGCATATATGCGTGGGGTACTCAGCGGGGCTCTTCCAGTATCCATCCATTTCCTGCTAGTTTAATACCTTCAAGGAAAAGTAAAGCATAATATGATGGAATTCTAGAAGGAGCAAATAGAAAGTGAACAAATGGTAGAGCGCAAGCTCTGAGGTCAAATTGAGTTCAAACCGCAGCTCTCCCACCTCCACAATTTGAAGTTATTCAACTTCCCTGTGCTTCAATTTCCTTATCTGTAAGTGCAATACTGTTGGTAGTGGTGGGATTAAACCAGATGATACATAAAGGCCAGAATTTAGTTAGTGTTCAATAAATGTTAGCAATTATTAAATGCTTCTCAATTCTCCTTTAGACTTCAGGCCACGACAAAAACAATCAGTGGTGCGCTTGTGCTTAGAAAGGAAAGATTACCTCTGGAGAAATCATGATCAACTCTAACTCTGAGGTTCATCTATATTCCTAGCTGAAGTGCTCTCTGTATTAAGTTCCTAGAGCAGCCATAAACAAAGTACCACAAATGCAGATGGTTTAAAACAACACAACATCATTTTCTCATGATTCTGGAGGAAAGATGTCCAAAACCAAGATGCTCAAAGATGTCCAAAACAAGGTCATGATCTCTCTGAAGACTCTGTTCTTCTGCCCGCCTGCAGAAAAATCTCAGCATTCTGTAGTTCCTGGTCACATCACTGTAGTCTCAGCCTCTGATTTTACATGGATTCTTGGTGTGTCTTCTCTGCCTGTCTTCTCTCTGTGTGTCTCCTCTCTGCTTCTTATAACACTAGTCATACTGGATTAGAGCCTCCCTCAATCACACATCTTACCTTGATTACATCAGCAAAGATTATTTCCAACTAAGGCTGTATACTGTGAGTACGGGGGATGGGAAAGGTAAGACTTCAATTGTATCTTTGTGAAGGGACACAATTCAAACCTTAACACTCTCATATATTAGGGCACAAATCTCATAATCCTTAACAAGAACTCTTTCAATAGCTTTCCCTGAAAGCTCCTGAATGCCATATAAAAATAAAAAGTAATCCTGCTACTATGAAAAGGACACTTAGAGGCATTAATTTTGAAAGTTTGCTATAATCGTTCAAGCTGGGTTTTTTTTTTGGGGGGGGTGCGGCGAGGAGAGCAGGGGGAAAATCTGAAAAGGTTTCCACTTTAAAAAACATTAATATTAAAGCAAAATGTTCTGCTGTATAACTGCTTGTGAAGAACCCCAAGAAAAAAATAGCTTTCCAAAGTTGATATGGAGCGTACAACCTGAACAGTATGGGTGCGTGCTACGTACATGCTCCTGTGTTTCCCTGGGCACACACACACAAACACACATACACACACACACACACACACACGTCCGAAGTTGTCTCTGTGTCCCTGAAGAAAATGAAATGATCAGAAATGAAGCAAGACAGACGGCAGAGTGAGCCTTGTGAATCTCACATGCCTCACAGAAGTTAAGAAGTCATCGCAGCATTGCTGAAGAGGAAAACTCACTAGGATTTTTTTCCACATGTATGCACTCTCCTGTCTACCTTTATGAAGCCTGAAGATATTCACTTCTGAGATCATTCAAGGTTAGGACTTTGAAGAAGCCTTAAAATATAAGGGAAGTAATGTGGGAGCTTCTATTCGGGTACTCTTCCTAAGAAGTTAGAAACACGTTGTCGCGCTAGCATAATTGGATACAGATGTGCCTCACATGCCGCTCTGGGCCTATTTCTGAACAAGTTTTGTAAAAGTTGAAGAAAAATAATTTTATGCTAACCAGAAATACTCACTGTCTTTGGAGGAATTTGGTGTTTAAATCTTTTATAAAACAATGACTCTTGTTGAACGTTCTTATTGTGTAAATAGATGTGAATAACTGTTGCTCTTGGCACAAAGAACTGCCCTCAGTGTGTGCCAGAAGAACGGCACTAAGGCACCCTGCACACAGGACCAGCCTCGCCTCCCTCAGCTCGCCCTCCCTCCGGTCCTCCCACCTGCTCCCAGCCTACAAGCTGAAGTGCTTCTTATTTATATGCTAGTTTTTGGTAACTTATGAATGGTGTATTGAGGCTTTTCAAAGCTTATCCCTAAGGCTGTAAGAGCTTTGAAGGCATTTGGCCATTCTCCTGTTCTCCTCCCACGCTCCTTCTGGATGGATGCTGGCCTCCTTGCCCTCTCCTATCTTCATTCCTAGCATGCTTCATGGTCCTGAAATACTCTCTCCCTGAGGTGTTCATGGCCGCTTATTCCCTACTTCATACTTTACCCAGTAAATCCAGTTTCCCCATTCTGTGAACATCTATGGCTCTTGTGCCAGCCACTTGAATTCTCTTAATTCTTCATCATAGAATGGTTGTCTTTACTCAAGAGTTTACACAATCCCTTGGGAACTTTTCAGGGTAGGAATTTATAGTCCCTCATTGTGCCCAGCTAGAGTTTGAAATAAAGTCTGTGTACACTGTTATCACTGTTATCTGAGAGTGAATTTAATGTCACACACAAATGCACATTCAATGTACAGCACTGCACTAGATGACACAGTGACTGTGAATACGACACAGGTTCCACCTCTAGTGTACTCCACAGGAGGAAAGGTGAAGATTTGGCTGTGGTAAGGATGCAACAAGGTGGCAGCGATGGATGCAGACAGGAACGAGGCACTCTCAGCAATAAAGGAAAGAAAGGTTTCCGAGAGAAGGTGGCTTTTGCAGTGGAATCTGTGAGGGAGTTAGGATTTCAACAATTAAGAAAGAAAGAATTGCAGACTGAACATAGAATCCAGGGGTGATCACCCCTATTTAGAAGGGAACTGAGCTATGAGAAGCACTAAGTGGAAGTGAACGAAAGCTGGTTAGCAGAGGCAAGGGTGCTGCAAGGGTCTTCAAGCCTTGCTGAGAATACCCAAGATGGTAAGTTATCATTCTGTAAATTCTCTACTCTGCGAACTAGCAGGGATCAGGAAGAGATTTCTGTGTTGATCAGTAACACTGGGTTGTTGACACTGGAGTTACACTGTGCCTGAAATCCTAAATTAATTGAAAAGCAAAGCCTGCATTAACCAAACTCAGGGGCTTGCACAGTTATTCCTCAAAGCCATAAATCACAGCAAATCAGCACAGAGGCAACTGGGCTTCCTACCAAACATTACTGAATTTCACCTGAATTTTTCTTCCTCATTAAAGAAAAAAAAAAAAAAAGATAAGCTTTCAGTTACCTACATTTGCCAAAAGGACAGATTAGCTGTAACTGCATGAATCTGTCTACTCAATATCTTGTGTACCCTGGCATGTAGTTAAATAATTAAATGATACTCTCACATCACTTATAACAGTGGTGTCTTGGTTACATTTCTCTCATTGCGGAGACAAAATACCCAACACACAAAATTAAGGAAGGAAAGGTTGATTTAGCTCACAGTTCATGGAGGCTTCAGTCCATACTTGGTTAACACCAAGGTGAAGAGGAACATAGCAGAAAGGCAACCGTTCATGGCAGCCGAAATAACAAAACAGCAAAGCAGCAAGGGAAAAGCAGCAGAGAGCAAGCCTCTTTCCCTTCTTTATGTGGCATGCGGTCTACTAGGTGCAGAGCGGGTGTAGCACTAACACTCAGAATTCCAGCACTGGCCCATGAATCAATCACAAACTAGAAGCTTCCCCATGGCTGCATGAGGCTTTGCAGAGACATCTAGACACAACCCCTAACAAATGGCTTATTTCTAGAAGGAGGCCAAAATCAAGTTGAAAAACAAAGTCTTTGTTCTAGAAATATCATTTCTAGGATGAGTGTGCTTAGATCTGAGTGTGCTTAGAGAATAAAATGGAGAAGGGAGATTAAAATATGTCTGATATTTTGTGCATAGCTGTTAATCACAGAAGAAAAGAGCAATGGCAAATGCTTACAATAAATACTCCGATTTTTCTCGGATAGATTTTTAGCTACCAGAAAAGTATTTACAAGCTCATATTTGAAAGATGGGAGGATCATCTTTTCAATCATAATATGTATTTATCTACTGGTACTTCTAGGTATGTTGGTTGGTTTGGTTGTTTTGTTTTGTTTTGTTTTTCTTTTTTATGTTTGGTTCATTCTGCTTCTTAGTACGTGCTCAACTACACAGGAGATTTCTGGTTCCTTCTAATATTTGCTGCTCTTCTGGTCTTTTTTTTCTGATACATAACCTAAGCCTTTCTTTTCTCTTGTCTTATTTCTGAATATATGTCCTAGGGATGCTAAGGGCAGAAGCCAACATCTAATTGCTGAAATCTGAAGTTGTTGTTGATTTGAGAGTTATTTCTTTCTTCTTTTTTTTAATCCATTAGCTACATTTCCTTTCAGCCACGGAGGAACAGATGTTGAGCTTCTCATAAGAAAGAACATGAATCCCATAGGAAAACAGTAACTCCTGGATCTAAAAGCAATATGAGAACAAAGTTTCTCGTGTTTGACTAAATTTTGCTTAGGAAATGAAATCATATGGTCTTTTCTATGTACACTTGCTGAAGTTTTAGCCTAAAATAAACTAACAGCTACTGTTGAAATCTATGTCCCCCCAGGTGCAGTGATGAACCGCCTCATCCCAAACCTTGGAGTCTCTCTCTGTGATTAGTTTACCATGCTCATAAGCTGGAGCTCACCACTTACTATATATAGAGCAAGGTAGAATACAGAAGTACATAATCGTTCCTAAATCACAAGAAAAATTCTCGGTTCATGCAATGCTATAGAAAAATAAAAGTTTAAAGTGCAATCAGGTGCTTTGATAGAAAACCTCAGTTCTTTGATTACTTCTGGAGAGGAATATGCATTAATGTCAAATCATCACTTGATGTAAAAGCCAGATTTTTCGATAAAAAAATAGCTTTTATAGAACACTAAAATCAGATAGACAAGCAGTTAAATGCCTTTGTACTTTGTAATTCTGGCCCCCTAGTGTGTCTTCTGATATATATGGGGATAATTGAGAACCACATTTTGAAATTGACTAAAAATTGCCCAGAATTATGGATATTAGATCATTTCAAGACAGTGGAGTCAGGGCTAGAGTTAGCAGTCAAAAAAAATGTTTAAAACCCTTCATAGCTGATCTACATTGTCTTCCTCTTCTCAGCCTCTAATGTGATATCTTGCACAGAGCTGATAATAAATATGTGTGAATTATTTCATAAATGTTATACACGTTGTCACCACACACAAGTTATGCGACCTACCTCTATGCCTTTGTGCAATTCAATTTCCCACCTTTCAGCATAACTTCATTGTTTAGTTATAAGTAACAAATTATATACGAGGCACTGTTCCAAGCACATTGTGCATATTGACTCATTCTCACAATAATCCTATGATTGTCATGTAATTATTATCCATCTGCTATGTATGAGAAACTAAGAAACAGAGAGGAAGATTTGCACACCCAGGGAATAAGAGGCAAAGCCAGGACTCACCCTGGCAGAAGACAGCAAGAGCAAAACAGGGAGAGCAAGCCTCTTTTCCTCCTTTATACTACAAGCAGGCTGCCATTGCCCAGGCTCGGTGTAGCACTCACACCATCTCCCTGCCCTCCTTTCGCACAGGATGAAGATGTTTACAAAGGGAGGACCCCAGTCCTCTGATAAGGTGCTCGATTAAACTTCTAAATTTCTCAAGTTGACACAATCTATTAACCATCAAGGCATCTGACAATTAACTATGGAAGATTTACAAATATTTTATTATACTCTAAAGTAGAACCTGGAGAAATAGGTTTGACAGTTGTCATGCAATCCATGCCACAAATGCCCTGCCTCATATTTCATTTTGTTTATTTTCTTCACGCAACGCACCATGCTAACCACTGCCCTGGATATTACACACACATCTAACATTCTCCTGGGGTTATAGCAGCTACACATTCCACACTGGAAACCCAAACATGATTAATGAAGTTACTCAGAGTAAGGTCCTTCACTTATCTACAACTATTTGATTTCCAGAAAGCATGTAAATAATACATGTTTGCTGCTTTACTAATCTTAAGAACATACCATAAAATATACTTATGTAATAAAAAAATTGTAGAGTCTTAGGCTCTGTCAGACATAATCACAATACCACCATGAATTTTCCTTAAATCATTCATTTAATTATCACAGAAACACCAAAGATAGATACTTTATTATCTTGTTTTTCAAGGAAGGAAACAGAACCATATAAAAATTAAGCATTGGGGGCTGGGGAGATGGCTCAGTGGAATAAGCGTTTGCCTGGCAAGTGCAAGGGCCTGAGTTCAGTCCCTGGTTCTGCCAAAAAAAAAAAAAGAAGAAGAAGAAGAAGAATCTGTATTAAAAAAAAAAAATTAAGCATTGGTAGAATGGAATTTTGGACACATACAGACATGACTCCAAGTCTTTGTTTACAGCCACTATGGGATCTTGAAAAATCTAAACATCAAACTATAAATGATTTGCTATGTAGACTGAGCCACCTTTCAAATATTAGGAAGTACTCACAGCATTAATATGAATCTGATGCTCTCCCTGAGCCACTGCTGCCCGGGTGCACAGAGGCTCACTTGGAGGCATTTAAGCCTCTGGTTCACAAGCCTGAGTGTCAGTTTCTCTGGGGAAGCTGCTAACAAATGTCACTGTCTGGACCCAACCCAGATCGATAAATCAGCATCTCTAGAGTGAAGCACAGCATCCGTTTACTATATATGTTTTAATTGTGTTGATCTAACCAACAGCAGGTATTCAACTAATCCTGCGTGATCATGCTGACCCAGGAAACAGGCAGCTGGGTGAAAGCCTAAAGCCACATCTTACGGGAAAGTTTTGTGTCCTCATTATCTTTAAACCTAAGGGTAGCTATGAAAAGTCTCCGATATCTGCATAGCCCTGAATGCTTTTCAGCATACTTTTCCTTTCGTGATTGGTACTCTACATGTTCCCCTCATCCTGTGACATGCAGCTCATTGGAAACTCCTTTACTACAACATGTAATTGAAAAAGGTTTTAGAGATCTAGTGCCTCCCTGGCAAGCGCAAGAACCCAGGTTCGATCCCTGGTACCCCACGCCATGCCTGCCCTGGAACCCCAAGCACACAGTGCCAGGCACTGAAACCGGGCATGGTAATCCCAGTACTGGGGGTGCTGAGACAGGAGGATCGCTAGGAATCTGAGCTGCATAGAAAGCCTATGAATGGTCTTGAAAAAAGGAAGGAAGAAGAAGGAAGGAAGGAAGGAAGGAAGGAAGGAAGGAAGGAA
>NDGM011059594.1:378-18162 GCA_002564305.1 Octomys mimax
GGGGGGGGGCTGCAGAGTGGTGGTGGTGGCGTCGCAAGGGCAGAGTAGGGTCTCTCTCACGCTGCGCCTGGGTTTGAATTGGACAGGTCCCCCGGGGGCAGGGTAGCTGGAAGCTCTCCGACACACTCAGTGGGCCTGGGTTAGGGCTGGATCTGGGGGTCCCGAGAACATGGTAGAAGTTTTCACTCGGCGGACGTGGGGAGGGGTGCTGCAGAGTGGTGGTGGGGGGTCCCAAGGGTGCAGAGGAGGGTCTCACTCATCGCTGTGCTTGAGTTTGGACCGGCCAGGTCCTGTGTGTGTGGCCGGAAGCTCTCCCACACACTCACCAGGCCTGGGCTAGGGCTGGATCTCTATATATTTGGTACAAGGTCTCACTGCACAACTTGGACTTGTAGTGATCCTCCTGTCCTGTCTCAGCCTCCCCAGTGCTGGGCTTACAGGTGTGCACCACCATACCCAATTTCAGTGGCTGGCACAGTGGCATGGCATGTGGCCCTGGGGATTGAACCTGGGTCCCTGCATTTCCCAGGCAGGCACTTAGACTGTGAGCTATCTCCCAAGCACCCTCATCCTGTTCTTTGTTATTTTACTGGCCTTTGGTGTCCAGCCCTGTGCCAAGCAGACCTTAAGGGAGGGAAGGACTCAGATGAGGAATTAGACTCAACATTGAGGAGATCCTGGCACCCCCATCTTGCTGCTGTCCTCAGCTGCTGTTTGAGGAAGTGTAGGGTTCAAGTTTTAATTAGAATAGTGGCTCTGCTTGCCTTTGCCAGGCAATTTTAAAGGTATTCAGGGTCTTGTTTTCTCTCTTTCTGGGGACCCTGACATCTTCCTTGCTGGCAATGGGGTGTGAAAAAGGGAAACTGAGGCTTTGCCCGGGCCAACCTGAGCTTGGTAGCAGCTTGTGCAGGTGGGGACAGCAGTTAGCTACGTAGTATCTGCTCCAGCTTACTGCATGGCTGGCAGCCTTTGGTCTGCCATCGCCCACACCTCTAATACACTGGGGTTTACCCAAGCAGGGGCTTAAACAAGTGAGCTAACCCACAAGCCCCTGGAGCTTTATTTGTACATTGGGCAAATGTTTCTTAGACACCAGCTGTAGGCCCTCTAGAGCCTTCAGAATGGTGAATGAAACTGTTGAAGCAAGTAGACGTTCTGGAGGGCAGGGTGCAGGTTCCTCAGGCAGACAACACCACACAAGGGTTGTGGCATCACATGGTAGGTAACACGGCCTGTGAAGGGAAGAAGTCGAGGGAGAATGGCATCGGAGGCTGTTGGAAGCCATACTGTGCAGAAGCCCTGCGATGGTGTGTGCCCCTCTGGCCGCAGGAGCTAGAGGCCCATGTGGTTGCTGACGCTGAAGAGCTGCGTGATGCTCCCATGAGGATGCTGGGTTCATGAGGAAGTGCTCTCAGCCCCTTAGACGGTATTTCTTCCCTGACTATTCAGAAGGTACCCAGGGCAGGACTGGCTGATCAAGGACAGTGTGTTAGAGGCGTGGGCCTGGGCAGAAGGACGTGTGGATGGTGTCTGAGCGACGAAGGAACTGCCTAGTTGGTTGGCCAGTCTGCTGGGGAAGTTGGTCATGGCCTGTGGTCTGGGAATGGAGTTTGGGAGGATTTCCCCACTCTGCTGAGAGAAGCTCACATTGCCTGGGCTGGTCATATGAACAGTGTGCTGAGTGCCCTGGGAACACCTATGTGTGTGGCCAGCTGCCAGCTGCAACCCTGCGTGCTGAGTGTCCGATGTGCTTCTGGGGTTGACAGCATTTCACACATGCTGTCTTTATTTGTTGCTGGAGGATTTGGGCACATACTTTGTGACTAGCGCAACCCTCTTGGGAACTTGCGTCCGTTGTCCTCTGGATCTCACCATGAGCCTTTACTCTCAGCTGATTTGGCTTCCTGTCCTTTTGCTGTCACATTATAGCCATGATTGTGACTAGTTGCAAGGACCTGGGACTCCCCCCAATGAACTGCCAGACCTGGGGGGCTTGGAGATCTTGACATTATAAATGCTTATAACAAAGAACACACGATTCTGAAATGCTCCAGAAGCAAGCAGCTTGGATTTCTTGTTTTGTTTTAAAGTCTGGCCCATGGTGGGTTTTTGATGAACGAGCTCAGCAATGTATCATAGGATTGGCATAAAATGTCCATACTTTGCCACTTGGTACCACTGCTTCTAGGAATCTGGCCTAAGAGTGTTATTTGTAATTCAGGCCAAGTGCACAAAGGGCATGTTCTTTACAGTAACATTTATAATGCTGAGAATTTGATCACAACTGTTGGCCCCTTTTCTATTGCTGTAACAAAATACCTGAGGATAGGTGATTTGTAAAGTAGTTAGGTTTGTTTAACTCACAGTTCTGGAGGTTCAAGCGTCTGCCATTGGTATCTGCTCAGTGCTGATGAGGGTTCCTCGGTGGGCACCTGATGCATGGCATCATGGGTAGGAGCTCTGTGTGTGAGACAGAGAGCGCATGGTGAGGTAGGAAACCAGAGCGCAAGTCGAGGTCACACTTGCTTTTTTATAACAATGCACTCCTTAAGAAACAGATTCGTTTCCTAGGCCAGCATTAGCACCTTCCGAGGGCAGTGTGCTTAATCACCTAATTCCATTGCGCTAGAAAGTTCCACAGCTTCTTAGCAGCACCGAGTTGGAGACGAGGCATCCGACACATGAATCTCTGGAGGCCAAGGCCTGTCCATGTCATAGCACCCACTGCCCGACAGAAGGAAGTGGTAGCGATAACCTTACTGTGCCAACAAGATGAACTATTTCTGCAGTTACAAAAATATTGGAAAATATTTATGTTGTAAGTGAAAGAGTTAGTATACAAAATGATACATATTTTCTCCAGAGATCTGCTCTAAATAAAAACAAGCCATTCCCTAAAGGATATAGAATGTATGGTTCCACTTACATAACATTCTTTAAATAAAAAAATTATAGAGATGTGGAACAGACCTGTGGTTGCCAGGATAAAAAAGGAGGAAATAGAGCAGCGGTTGGGAGCAAGTGGGATTTTGTAGTGATGGAAATATTCTGTATTTTCCAGTGTCAGTGTCAGCATCCCATTTGTGATATTGTCCTACATTCTTACAATAGAGGGCAGCAGGAAAAAGCGGTATAGACTGTCTCTGTGTTCTTGCTCATAACTACATGTGAATCTGCAATTAGCTCACACTTTAAAAATTTAATAAAGCATTTGGAACATTAAAAACATATGCATTCTGATATCAGAAGCATAAATGTTAATTACAGTTACTTTGGAGTGGAGAGCCCGTAGGTGATTTCTTTCTTCTCTGTTCTATTTCTATGTACTCCACAATGAATATGACTATAGCTTTTTGAGAGAATTTCAGCCTCGCAAAAAAGTTGCAGAAATAGTACTAAGTGCTCTCGTGCTCTTTGCCCACCTGCCCCTTACTAATATTATGTGTAGCCGTAACAGTTTTCAAAAATAAGAAAGCAGCCATGGTACAATGTTATCAGCTGTACACTACAGAGCTCTACTAGGATCTGTGCAGTTTTCTCACTGAGGACCCCATATTGCATTTAATATTTTTATCTTCCACAATATTGGGTAATTTCTTTTTTCTTTTCTTTTTTTTTTTTTTGGAACCAGGGATTGAACTCCCGGTTGCAACTTGCCAGGCAAGCGCTTATTCTACTGAGCTAACTCCTCGGCCCAATATTGGGTAATTTCTAAGTTTCTCATGACTTTGGAGACTTCTGATTGGTTGTGTGGTAGGATGACCTTCTCCTGGCCTTGTCCAAGGTGTTCCTGTGGTTACTTTGATGCTGTGTATCTTTGGTTTACAAGGGTACCAGGGCAGCGATGCATGACCTTCTCAGTTCCTCCCATGAGGGGGATGGTGCTGTGGCCGTGGCTTGCTGCTGTCGCGTTGACAGTGATAACTCAGTGAAGCTGCTGTCTGCCAAGATTTTTACCATTAAGTCACTACTTTCTCTTCATAACTAATAAACATATTGGTGGCAGGGTAATGGCAATAGCTATAAATGGCAACGTGATAAACATATTGCCATGTGGAGAGTATGCAAACTTCCCATCTCTTCACCTTCTAATTTTGGATCCCTGGGTGGATCTTGCCTGTTTAACAGCCGTCACTGTGCTGCCTGCTTACTGGTGACCTTCTGTAGATTAATGAGAATGCTCATGGCTGGCAGAGTTGTCCCTTACCCATCATTTTCTGATTTATTCACCATCTCTTGGCATCAGTATGTTATCAAAAACTAAGGGACATTTATCACCTCTGGATTATAATCCAGAAAATGTAGGGTTCTTTCTTTTGAGGCTTAGATCATCCAAGTGTTGGCCATTGGAAACTTCTGACCTGCCTCAGATTTTGATTACTTCTTTGCTTTCCAGCAACACAAGGCCCTCCAGGACCGCAGGGTCATCTTTGTGTCCCGTCTATAGTCACCCACTTCTCCGAGGAGCCTGGTTCCATTTGCTAGCTAGTGCTACTTAGAAACCAAGAGCTGGGCACTAGATTTGCTTGCATATGGATGCCACTGTTTTTAGTACCTTTCTTTTTTTTTTCCTTTTTTCCTTGGTGGAACCAGGGATTGAACTCAGGCCCTTGAGCTTGCCAGGGAAGCGCTTATTCCACTGAGCCATCTCCCTGGCCCTTTTAGTACCTTTCAACAAACAAAGCTCGCTAATATGTGTGCAGTATACTTATCTATACATACAGAGGTCACCCTCCATCTGTCTCTCCATTGAGTCACTCTGTCTGCTTAGTTTTGAAACCTTGGAGTCCAGTCTAGTCTAAGCCTCACACACATTTCATTTTGCTTTTCTACTCCTTTGGCACCTTCTTTCCCCAGACAGTGAGACATCTTGTTCTTATTATTCACATTGTATTTATTTATTCATTCAACCTTTGTACACTCCAAAAGTGGCTTCACAATTGCCATTCCATGGCCTCTGTGCAAGACAAGTGTAGTACGTTGTCTGCGTACAGTCCTTTCCCTTCTCTTCAGCCTTATAGAGTCCAGGAAAACAATCCTTTACCAGTAGTGTAAGCTGGTTCTTTCCTTTTATAACTTCTCCAATGGGGTAATACTGTTCATGTGTGATAACATTATGTTTCTTTGGTATTGTTTATGTTCCACTGAAAGTCCCCCAACCCATGCATTGGATTCTAAGTCTTTATTTGGGGATGAGTGAAATATCGTGATTCTAAGATACTTCTCTGGGTACAGTCAGTACAAATACATACTGAGATTGGTAGATGTACTGAATATGTGTGTACAAATAAATCTTTGGTCCTTTATTCTGTTCCCAGTTCCCTACTATTTGAATTCCTTTCCACTTACCCCCTGTTGCTAACTGATCTCCCCAATTCCTGTTTATCTTTCCTGTAGTTCTTTCATGAGTACATCAATGCACGTATTTGCTTTGCCCCCCTTCCCTATATAGAGGAAAATGTACTGTAGATACTCTTCTGTACCTGGTTTTCTGTTGCTTAACAGCGTATCTTGGAAATCACTCTATTTCATTCATAGATGCCTTCCATTGTGAGTTTTTATAAACTGGCATAATTGGAAAATCATTTCCAGTAGCCCAAGGATTAGTTTTTAAATCCTGCAAACCTAAATAGGGTGACAGTGATGATGACAGATGGCATTGAGCATGCAGTTTGTGGAGCACCTGCTGTGTGCCATGCTGTACACTAGGTACCTCACACAGATTACCAGTGAGTCCTCTCCAGAGGCCTGAGGAGTCAGTGTCCCTTTCCTTGTCACTGGTGCACATACTGGGGCTGAGCAATATTTAGAAAGGTGCTCAAAGCCATCAGGATGGAGCTAGTTTGAAATTCGGGCTTCCCAGACACTGTGCTCTGAGGAGAGCTTGCCCACGTCGTTCCAGAAGGGCCAGGTTGAAGCAGTCGTATGGGGGTTCTAAGCGTATGGGGGTTCTAAGCGTGGATACCTTCCAAGCCTTCACATGCTGTGGATTGTGAACTGGGTATTGCTAAAGTTAACTTGTTACCACTAGCAGGAACATGGTGGTAACTTACTGACTGCTTGTTCCAGAGAAGCAGCCCCTCCTTCTGTGAGGACCGCGGGTCCTGCCGCTGAGCTTGGAGACACTGGGGATGTTCGGTAGAGCTGCCACCTGGACGCAGTCTAGATCCAATCTTGCACCTTCTAATCACCAGCCAGGGCAGCGAGCACCATGAAAAAGAAAGCACATTACCTCACAGGGCTCTTTGCTTTAGCAGGACGTTCAGTCTTGCCTGAGTTACGACCATTTGTGTTCAGACTGTTGTGGAGTGCAGGAGTGCAGGATGAGTTGCTTCAGCACACGAGTCTGGCTTCTAGTGCAGAAAATGACCAACCTTGGCACCCAGGCAGTGCTGAGCTTATTGAGCTTGTGGCCTCTGGTGCCTATGCCCAGGACCTCACCCGGCTCGAGGTTCTCCAGCTGTGTGGCCTTGGGCACACTGCTTTATCCTCAAAGTGCGCCTGTGAAATGGGAGAGGAGCCATTCCCATCTGTGTTTGGTGTCTCTTCAGCAGTTTTCTAGGATGATTCACAGAAGTCAGTATATGGTCGCATCAGGGCCATAGCGAAAGGACAGGTATAGCATAGCAAAGGGACATAGCGCAGCATCAACAAAGGCCCGGGGGAATGCACTGCAGTCTGAGGAGGCCCAGCCCAGCTTCTGAGAGTCTTCTCCCAGTTGCAGCCCACGAGGTGCACGTAACTCCCCTAGTAGCAGGTGTAATGAGGGGCCATGTGGGAAGGGCTGTCTGCTGGGGAACTCGTTAGGGGCTCACTGGGCTGCTCACCCTGGCATCTCCTGTCTACCAGAACTGCAACCTCCTACCAGAAAGTGGTGCTCAGCACAGTCTGTGCTATTGGCCCTGGTGATTTAGGCACAGACAACCACACTCGGCAGGCAGGGCGATGGGAATCCTCACTCCCTCATCCAAGTTCCCCAGCTCCAGTGTACAGGAGCCAGCCTCGCAGGCCGGCCTTTGTGAGGCTTACAGACTTGGGGGTGTCGTACTGACTCCTCTGCATGTCCTCCATTGGGGGGCTGCAGGGTGGATTCTGTGAGACAATCCAGGCAGAGTACTTGGCACACAGCCTAGCATGGTAGACACTGGTTATCTGTCAGCTGAGACCCAGGGAATTTGATTGGTTCTTCAGCACCTTAAGAAGCAGCTCCATCCGTCATCCCTCCGCTCACTATTCATGCATCCGTTGCTTCTTCCCCATGCTTGGACTGAGTGCCTGTTGAGGGAGCAAGGTGGTATGATGCAGGGCTGGCCAGTTCCTGCCCGGAGGACACTGCACGTTGTGCCAAGAATCCTTGTGGGGACGTCAGGGCAAACCCCATTCAGAGCGCGCTGGGTGAGCAGTGAACTGAGAACTTAGAGTCCTGATGTCTCACTGTCTGTCCTCTTGTTGCCCCTGCAGCCAAAGCCAAGTCGAAGTGCGGCCCGACATTCTTCCCCTGTGCCAGCGGCATCCACTGCATCATTGGCCGCTTCCGGTGTAACGGCTTTGAAGACTGTCCCGATGGCAGCGATGAGGAGAACTGCAGTAAGTGCCCAGGGGCCAGCACCACTGGTCTCGCTCTTGGCAGCTGGCCTGACTCGCCTGTCCCAGGCACACACCTTACTGTGCCTTGCACACTCGGTGCACTGTGACTGCCCATGCCCGTGCTACATGCGTCTCTGTGGAAATGCCCGGCCACCATGGATGGAGACTTGATAAGTCCCTCAGCCTAACTGGATTCATTATGGGCTCTCATTAACAGTGCACTGAAATCCAGGAGAGACCTAGGGAGCAGATAAAGAGTCTCCAGGGTGTGTGTGTGTGTGTGTGTGTGTGTGTGTGTGTGTGTGTATGTATGGTGAACTGATCCAGGGCCATATAGCTTGGCAATTCAGAGCCAGTCGGTGTATACTCAAACCCTTATCAGAATGACTGACTTGTCTGTGTGCTTGCTTGGTGTTCCTCCTTTGAACTCTTTTGCAGAGTACTGATGTATTAATGATGTATGTATTCTAGAAGTATATTCTTGAAAAGGTCCTAGTACTATAGCTAAAATACCTTGACTTTGGCTACCCTGATTCCTTTTACCTACTGTATATTTCATGGTGTTAGCACACACACACACACACACTCAGAGGCATGTGCACACACCCATGTTCTTCCCTCCTTGACTCTTGGCAGCTTGCCCTTAGGCTACTTCCTCCCTGACCTGGACACCTGGCCTCCCACCCTCCCTGTGTCCAGTGACTGTGCACACCACAGCCTTGGTGTCTACCGTGTCTCTTCACACGCCTTGTATCTGCTGCTGCTGGCCCTCCTGGATGCTGCTTCTTCTTTCCTTCCCCCCAAAAATACTAGGCCCAGCTCGAGCCTTTGTAGCTGTTATTGTGTCTGAGCATATACACACAATTTTCATATATGTGTATACTGATTTTTTTATTTGAATTTTTTACATTTTCCTTAGTACATGTTTGCAGTATGTGCTGATAACATTCACCGCGGGGCCCTGGTGCCATACATAACACATTTTAGGGCCTTTTATTTTCCCTCCTCCTTTCCTCTATCCCCACTGCCTCCATCTCTCGGTCTCTTATTTTCCATGCTTACATTTATGGCTGTTCTTATGCAATCTTAGGTTTATAGCAAAATCAGGGATCTTGACGATTTCCCAAGGGACCCTTGCCAGCACATGAACAGCCTCTTGACTCTCGGCATGCCGCACCAGAGCAGGCTTTAGGCCCTTGGTGCATCTTCCCTGACCCGTCATACCCTTCCAGCTGCTGTTAGGGTTCGTGCTTGGTGTGGTGCCCTGTGCAGGCCGGGCACATGTGTAGTGGCACGGTCATAGCTTCTCTGCCCTGGAGCCCGGTCCTCTGCACACTCATCCCTCCACTAGTGCTACAGCCTTTTCTGCTTTAGATTATTGTAAAAACAAACAAACAGATAACCTTTCAATATGCAAAAGTGTATAAAGAACAAAACAAAGTAGCCCATAATCACATACATTAGAATGCATTGCTAACACTTGGGCAGTTTGGTGCCAGTGCATCTGTCCATCTATCTTGTCTGTCTGTCTCTCTGTGTCTGTCTGTCTGTCTGTTCTGTCTTCCCCACTCTTTCTTCTTTAATATGCTTAATTGTGATGCCATCCCCATTATGACCATTTTTTATTTTAATGATCTTTTTCCAAAGTATAAGCCTTGGTGATTCACTGTTTTAATAGCTTGACTCTTCCGTCCTCCTGCGGTATCCCGCTGTCCCCAGGAGCCATGGCTGGAGTATCCCATGCTATGGGGACGCACGGAGTGTACCACTCTCCCACACGCCTCCTGTCATCTCATTTCATCTTCTGGCTCTCAGGTGACAAAAACCAGGCAGATCCACGGAGTCTTCTTGTGTTTAGTAGAAACAGTGAAGCCCACCTTGACGGGAAAGACACACGTGACCCGCAGGGTAGTGGCCTGACTGGGGAGATGACCAGACTCTGAGCTCAGCCTGCACGTGTGTTTCTTCTGAGAAGCCAGGGTGACATCTGCCTCATCTCCCTGCATGCTGACTGCCCTGTGTCTACACAGGGTGTGCTGAGGGCCAGGGTGCTCCAGAGAATCAGATGGCATGGTATCGAAGGCCTGTGGCTTGTGCTTGCTGTGGCAGTGCATGTGCAGAAGTCTTAGGGCTGGCCTGCAGTAATCGATTTTTTTATATATACTGTATGTAGTGGTTTAAAAAATATAAGTCATAGAAGTAAAGATCATATTTATTAGAATTTGCCTTTGGCTTCAACTCTCCAAGGAATACGTCTTTTATAGCTCATTTAACCCTTTAGTGAGTGTGTACCAGCTTGATCTCAGCTTGCTGTTGTCATGGGATCTTATATTCTATACACACACACACACACACACACACACACACTGCAAGAGAGTAATCCAATGACAGTAAAAAGCAGTGTGACACATGATTGTGCACGCTCAAAATGCTTGTGTCGTCCTTCTCCCTACCACAGCTAAGCACCCTGCACAGTTTACGTGTTTGGATGTTGGTCTTTGATTTGTGTAAGTGAGTAAGCTTTATCTGTCCTAGATTATGTCACTGGGGACTAAGCCAGCATTGTTCTCTCTCTTCTACTGTGTACAACTGGTGACTCTCACTCACCGTGTTAGCACTGGTAAATAAAAGGGAAGAATCAAGCCCTTAGCCCCCCTTCTTCTAGGCAATCTACTACAGAAAAGTCAGATAGCTGGTTTAAGAAAACAAACAGCCAAAAGCAGTGAGAGAATTAGAGCACAGGTCTCCGTTTCATTACCCTTAATGGGGAATGGATCTAGGTAACGATCATCAATGGTTGCTGAAACCCACACGTGAAAAATTAATGAGGAGCCTTCTACTGACAGAGCACGTGAGAGTCCCAGAGCCACCACTCGATCTTCCCACAGACAGCTTTGAATCAATATGGCGCCACTTCAAGGGGAAACGCAGCAGCAGCAGCTTACTCTGTGGGTCTCTTCATGTTACATAGTCAATCTACATCTGTTTAAGATCCCACAGCCATGCTTTCATTTTTGCTTTAAATTTGCCAACCCCCGAGGAGAATGCCATGTTTATCGAGACAGTTACCATGTGAGCTTAGTCTTTCCTCCCTCCTGGTATTCCAAGAGTCCTTCTGGTGTCATCTTCTAACTAAAGAATTTCCTTCAGCCATTTTTTTTTTTTTTTTTAAGCAAGTCTACTGGCAACAGATTCAGTTTTCGTTCATCTGAGAATGTCTTTATTTCACCTTCATTCCCGAAGGATTTTTATGGCAGGTAGAGTTCTGGGTTGACAGTTCCTTTCTCTGAGCACTTTAACTGTGCTACTTCCTTCTGGCTTCTCTGGTTTCCAGAGAAAAACCTACCCTCCTTTGGATGTTTCCCCATAGATTATGCATCATTTTTCTCTAGCTGCTAGTTTTCGGCAGAATTTAGGTCATTGTGTCAGGCGTCTGGGTGTGGATTTCTTTGAATTCATCCCATTTAGGATTCCCTGAACTACTTGAATCTATAGGCGTTGCGTTCTGCCCCACTTAATACAGGTTTCTTTAAATATTTTTTTCTTCTTTATGGGATTCTAATGACGGCAGCATCAGAGCTTGTTTTTATCCTACCCGTCCCTGAGGCTGTGTTCCATTTTTATCAGCCATTTTGCTTTTTTATTATCCAGATTGTGTATTTTTATTAATCGATCATCAAATTTCCTAATTCTTTACTTTCTCATCCCCGGCCAGCTTTGGAGCTTATCTAAATGTGTTTCGCTTTTTTTTGAGTTGCAGTTACTGTATTTTTCAATTCTGTAATTTTTGGGGGAGTTTTCTGTTTCTTTGCTGAGATTATGCATTTTTTTCTTTTGCTTCATAAGTGTTTGTGACTGCTTGTTAGGGTGTGTGTATAATAGCTACTTTAAAATCTTGGTCATGTAATTCTTTTTTAATTTTTACTACTATTAGTGCATGTTGGCAGTGCATAGTTATTATACTCATCATGGGGAGTTGGTACATCTACATAACAAATTTTGATTATTTTTTAAAATTCTGAGTGTCTTTGGGGGAATTTTGGGGTCTTCTCCATTGGGGCTCATGTTGTCTGTGAATGATGATAATTTGTCATGTAATTGTAATATCTGTGTAATCTCAGTGTTAGTGTTTGTGGGTTGTTTTTCACCATGTGAGCTTCAATATTTTTGATTCCTTATATAGCCAGTAATTTTAGATTCTACTCTGGGCATTTTAATTATTATGTATGACCCTTACGGTTGTTAACTCCTGTGGAGAATGGTTATATTTTTGTTTGAGTAGGCAAGTGGCCCAGTTGGGTCGACCGCACATTTCCACCTGCCCTGGGTGGACTGTGGTTATGACAGCTTTCAAGCCGTTTTGCGGTGCTGTTTGGCTCTGTGCCCTCTAGTGGTCCCTTCTGGAGTTCCTTCTCAACACCCCTGGTGCATGTAGGACCCGGTCCACACAAGCCTGCCTTAGTGATCAGTGTGGAAGTTCCAGAGCTTCATGGAGTGGCTTTCTGAGTTCCTGTCTCTTCTCCATCAGTCTCGTTCATCCAGTTTCTGGGGCTCTGAGAGGGGAAAATATCTGATCGACACCACCATTTTGGTAGTAGTTTGAATTTCGGTCTTCCCTAATTGGGCTGCCCCTGTTACTTCTCAGAACCTAAGCATCACACCCAAGTGTGTAAGGCGGCGTGCAGTAGGAGAGCCAGACTCAGGTGTGGGCCTGCCGCTGACCTGCAGTAGAAACCTCCCATGAGTCAGTTTTAGCGCACAAGATATTGTCCTCTGGTATGAAACATGGATCACCACTGCAAAGTAGTTCTGCCCAGAATACCCCAGCTGAATCTGACTGAGCCTCTGAATCTAACCATTAGTTTACAGGAAGTTCGGCAGGAGAGGAGTATGTCAGTGACCCTGCGGGGAGGCCGACTGTCAGATCCAGAAGGCGGGAGATTCTTCTGGGCCCAGCTTTATCCATCAATGCCGTGCAAGGGAAAACCTAGAGGAAGGGGCAACCTGTAGGCTGGGAGGGAGGAAGAGCTCATCAACCAGCTGGATTACTGTAGAGACCTTGGTGGACTCCTGACTCTAAATAAACCAGCTGCTTTAAAAAAATCAAGATAGTGGCTAATTTAGAATTGTGGTTGGATATTTAATATTAAAATATTACTGTTAGGTACAATAGATATTGTAAAAGGGAAAGAAATTGTTGAAAAGGAAAGAACAGCTGGTATGAAGAAAAGGAGAAAAGAAGAAAGAGATATATCCACATATACATACCTAAGATAGCTAAGATAATTGTACTGCTGATTTCTATTGGTTTATTGAGAGGAATAGTTAATGTTTAATTTTTTCACCAGTTTTACATGCTTATACCTGGTAATCTGAACAACTACTTTGAAGACAACACTACTGCAACATAGCAACCATTGCTAAATTCCTCTTATCTTGTTTTTTGAAATTCTGTATTCTTTCTGGTTTTTAAAATTATTTTTATTTTCCCTAAACTGGGGTTTGAACTCGGGCCCTTGCTCTTGCCAGGGACGTGCTTATTCTACTGAGCTATCTCCCCAGCCCATTTATTCTCTTTAAAATAAAATTAAAACATTGCTGTTAATTTTCTAAAGTTTGAGAATGGTACTGTGGGTTTTTTTTTTAATTGCCCACATCTTTTAGGAATATATATATATATATATATATATACATATGGATTATATTAAATGATATCTGGGGTGTGCTTCAATCCAGTGCCATCAGGGACTGAGAAAATTGTCCGTGGGTTGGTAATTATTATGGCCAGGTGATCAATATACGAGAGTCATTGAATCAGTGTATTTTTATATATGTTTGACATATGCCATAATAAATGGTAACACGAAATAAATACAAGAAAGAGGATAGTTTTACTGGGTGATTTATTCACTTTAATAAATACGTAAGAGCTCAGCTTTGGCCTGCGTTCCTGTATTTTCCCATTTTTCTTTTCATCTTGCTCTCAAGGTATTATGGTTTGCATCTAAATGACACGTGTTCAGAGGTGGAGCTCTGGGAGGGTGAGCGGAGGCGCTCTACTCAGCAGTGGATTACCAGCAATGGGGCAGTGTTTCATCCTCAGCGCTTAGAGAGCATTTTATTTGCAGGACACAGCCCAGAAATGATTGTTGAGTGGGCAGATCCAGGAACTCATCCGGCAAAGGGGGAGTTGAGGAAGTTAGGCAGACTTGGGCAGCCTCTCCTCCCCTCACCAGTCAAGATGTGTCCCCGACATACAGATGTCTTGGTCCTCTCATTTGCAGCTTGTACCTGTGGCACACATATGGCTTCTTGGCGTTCATGAAGCTCCACTCCTACCCTCTCCCCCAGCCTCTTAAGTTACCATGGGGAGGTAGGCTGGGTCACGTGTGGACTCTGGCCTCCTGAGCTCATCCTCAAGTAGGAGAGCCAGAAATACATGTGTACCCATAATGGCAGTGTGCAGTTGACAGTTGGGAGTGCTGCGGGCTCGGTTATAGGAGAGATGATTTCCCACCGGGTTCATCTGTGAGGACTGTTGAGGTAAATCGGCATAGGAGGCTGGGAAGTCCTGTGGGGCATTTCAGACTGAAGGGCCAGGCCAGGCTGCGTGGTGTGTGCACACTGCCCGGGGCACATGATCCCTTTGGCTGACAGTGAGCGCTTACTGCGTGGGATGTCTTCCTGTGTGCTTTATCTGGTGGCCTCACTGTAGAGAGAGCCGTGCCCTTGCATCACACGTGCTGTGGCTTATACCTGGATACTCCCACAAAGCCTCAGGGGCTCTTAGGTAGGAAAAGTGAGTCACTGGAGGTGTGACCTGACAGGGTTTGCCACCTTCTCTGGCTCCCTCCTTCCCCTCTCTACTTCCTGTCTACCGTGAGATGAGCAGCTAATCCTTCACTGTGTTTCCTGGTCCCCCTGCTGTGAGCAGCTGTCCTCTACACAGGTCTTTCCACCGTGCTGTCCTGCCTTGGAGCTGGCGAACTGTGGACTAAGCCATGAGACATAGTAAAGCTCCCTTCCTTGAAGTTGTTGCTGTTGAGTATTGTGTCTAGTGATGAGGAAAGTAACTGAGACATTACACTAGGAAACAGATCGGGGGCAGTTAAGTAACGTGTCATAGTCACATAATGAGTAAGTGGCAAAGTCGCAATATCAGTCAGGCAGTGTAAACTCAGAGCCCGAATTCCTAACCACTATACTAATGTTATCTGCCATAACAATGACTATTACTAAAAGCAGAAACTGAGCACCTACTGTGGACCATGCACTATTTTCTTTATTGTGCATGCATCATTTTATTTAATTTTTACAAAATCTTTTGACACACACATACACACATACTTTACTGATGAGGAAATTGAGGCTTGTAGGAGTTAAATAATTTTCTCAGTGTCAGAACTTGCAAATGTAGAGCTGAATGTTGAGGCCAGGTGGACTCACAGCCTCACCCTGATTAGGACAGCAAGGTGCAGTGGAACTGTCACTAGGGCACACGAAGAGAAATCACAACCTTGGGGTTCTATTTTGCACCCAGCAAGGGGAGCTGGCCCCAAGCAAGTGGAGGGTGAGCGACGTTGATATGTGGGGAGCTGGGACATGGTGGCACCTTTAGTAGAAGTGAGATACAACAGGAGGGAGAGGGAGGTGCAGAGGGCAGGACATGGTATATCAGACATGTGGAGATTGAGGCAAGCTGGCTCAGGCCGAGGGTTCATGAGGGCCAGGCAAAGGTGCCTGCTGCCTGCAGGGGACCAGGGTAGCCACCCCAGACAGGCAGTAGCTGGATCAGTAGAGCGGACTTGGGTCCTGGAGAAGACACATTGGGCTGCACCATACAGCGATGCTGAGGAAATGAACAGAGCAGGAGAAAGCAGAGGACCATGGCTAAGAGGGCTGGGTTCTGCCAGTGGGCCTGCATGACTCCAGGGTAATATCGCAGATGAAAACCTTCAGTGTCTGTAGAGATCAGGAAGGCATGGGTAGGATGAAACAGCCTGTGCCTCCTGCCTATGTGCCCAGAGTGGTGGCCCTTGCACCTTCCACAGACACAGCTGCACTCAGGCCATGTCCTGTCTTAGTTGGGTGAGGGCCGCTGCGGGGCCTGTGAACTGACCGGGTCGGGAGTGTCAAACTTGCGGCGGGGGAAGCAGTGCTCACAGCTGATGGACTGTTAGCAGGGGGAACATGCTCAGAGTCCCTGGCTTTTTTCTTTCTTCTCCTTGTTTTGCTTTTTCTCCCAGCTCCCCCTTGGGTGCTGGGAATTGAACCCAGGGCCTTTGCCCTGAGCTAGAAGCTCAATACTCCTAAATGTCTTACTTTGAGATTGGCTGTTCCCAGTTGCCTCAAGCTCACCCTCACCCTGTCTCACTCACCACGAGTGCTTGGTTTATAGGCATGTGCCATTATGCCCACCAGGTCTCTGGCTTCCTGGGACTGGGTAGCCTCCATCTGGAAAACGGGTCCTGATACCACCCCTATACAAACACACACATCTCAGTTGCACAGTTTTCAGGGAAATTTGGGCCAGAGAGATAAAATCTCCAGGAGGCCATGAGTCAGGGCCAGAACGTTGGCCCCCACACATGAGGAGCAGGTGATGATGGCAGCTGGCGTTCTGTCGGAAGCCTCTGAGATCGGAGAAGGGCCAATTTCACTGACTGGCAGTGTATGAAAGGGCACTCTTCCTTAGTCTTCCTGAAGTCAGGTTGTCTCATTTCCCGTCTTGGCGCCGCACAGTTGCTTTTGGGTGACCACAGTAGTCCCTCGGTCCACTCTGTCAGATGTGGTTGAAGCAGACGCCGCCAGGGTAACCACTGAGCGGTTCTCTTTGCTCCCACCTCCTTCCCCGGCAGGGAGAGACTGTTCTGTCTCCTGCAAACAGTGGGTTGTAGAAATAGACCATTAGAGCTCAGTGTTTCTTGGGTCATAATGCCCAAGGAGCTTTTGAGCCTACAACTGGGTTTGTAAAGTCAACTCCACAGACAATTTT
This sequence comes from Octomys mimax, assembly GCA_002564305.1. Taxonomy (NCBI): domain Eukaryota; kingdom Metazoa; phylum Chordata; class Mammalia; order Rodentia; family Octodontidae; genus Octomys; species Octomys mimax. Next base: position 16,961 of record NDGM011059594.1, read on the forward strand.
CTCCACTTCCAGTGAAACAAATACTGCAAGATTCAGTGTTCCTCTCTGGAGTTAACTGAGTAAAATGACACATTTTCCAGGGACTCGTAAGTCCTTGCAAGGACAAAGAAAACATAATCGTTTGAAGCGTGCTAAATATTGGAGAAAGGTCCCAAACTTAGCATCCTAAGAATGCAGTGTCTCCTGTCCGTCTGTGAGCTATTCAGGGAGGAGTTGCTATGTGTAAGCCCTGGGCCAGTCCCTGTGGGCCCCAGAAGTCCCTAAGCCTGAGACCTACCTGCCCGAAGCTCCCCACTGGGCCTCGGAGAACCCGGATCCATCAGCTCTGCAGTCAGGCTGTGCGGGCGTTGGGGGTACGTAGGCGAGCTTCGGCTGCCTGGGTCTTGGGGAATCCGTTCACAACCCGAACATGGACACCTTTGCAAACCACCTGGGACCGGCATCTCTGCCCCTTGGCTTCATCAGCACTGTCCTTTTTGGGAGCACCTCGAGGTCATTTTTCAGAAACATTAATTTTTCAGATCTAGCTGTGGTTCAGGGTTGTCTTTGGCTCCTTTTTTAGAATTTTGTGGGCTCTGTTGAAACTATCTGAGGCGTTTGGAATTCTTGCAGTTGCTTTTTTTGTTTTTTGTTTTTTTATTCTCCTCTATTCCCTTCCATAGTTGCCAGCTTTCACTTCTTGATGCTACTTTGCGGGGTGGTAAGTGGCCTCTCCTCTCCCTTCTAACTTGCTTTACCCTTGGGAAGGAGGACACGAGCCCCTTGAGACCCTAAGGAAGGAAATGCTTCAGCTGGGCTGGGCTCGAACTTGGGAAGCTCCTGCCTCACATTTTATATGCAGCCCATGACAATTTACTTGATGTCCCCTGGCTCCACAAGATAGGCATTCCCAAGCCCCAGGCCACAGGTGGGAACCTGGTAGTGAACTCCAGTATGATGGCATAACACATTGTATCTATTTTCTAATTGATGAACATTTATAATTTCTCTGTTTTGTAAGTAATGGCTGCTATAAACATTTTTGTTTATTCATGGGTTTCTCTAGAGTCTGCAGTAGCTGGAAATGAAGTTACTGGGCTACAGGCTATGTGCCCCTCAAACCTTACTAGATTGGACTTAGTTTGTCTCCATGATGGTTCCAGCGGGTGGAGTCCTGCCCATCCTTACCAGTGATGGTACCATTTTCCTTCACATTTTTATTG